>MINK01191301.1:1832-25302 GCA_001735545.1 Phormia regina | reverse complement strand
TAGGTTAAAACACAAAAAATTAAAATATACCACGAAACTTATTCCTGAAAAATTAGCTCTATCTTTAGAAAGGGTTTTCGCCCGTCTAAGTCTTCAAAGGTGTGATTATTAATGAAATAATATTTTTTTATTTATAAAGGAGGTTGTTTTTTTTTATTTTATTTATTTATTTATTATTATTATTATTTTTTTTTTTGGTATTTTCTTTTTTGGGCTCATTGTTTTCATCAAAGAATACTAAGAATGGAAGGCTTGTCAAAAAAACCAAACTCTGTTATATATAAAAAAAAATTCTAACATTAAGATTGTGTTAGTCAAATTTTATTTATACCCAGCAAAAAACGTTGAAGTTCTTCAAAAAGAGAACATTTCCACAACTTCAAAANNTTTTTCAGTTCTTTTTTTGCTGGGTATGTATTAGTGCTGAAACCACTTTCACCACACATATCATACATAGTTGCACAAAATAGTATCATTTATATTAAATTATTCATTATTATTTTCAAATATTGTATTAATATTAAGTAAAAAAACTTCTTATATTTTACCCTAATTACTTGGCAAATTTACCCCAAGGGATGGGAATGTTTGGAAATTTTTGATCACTTCACAAATTCATAATAAAAACTAACATATCATGAAGATCAAAAAGGCTTAAATATTAAAGTTTTTATCAGAGACCGTAATGATTATGAGTTTTAAAATAATCATTATTTCTGATTTATTTTTTTTCGCTTAAGTTTTAATGATTACTTTGATTTTTATTTTTGCTCACAATATAAAAATTAGAGAATTGAAACTATTAACTAGTAAACATTTTTCTTTTAGTAAAAACTTTGATTTATCGCAAATATTTTTATTTTTAACAAAAAAATTATCTATCTGCTATATAATTAATAGACAAACACTTTTACGGTTACTCTAAACAATCGATTTTAATAAAAAAATATACCCCTGGAAAGATATTTTCTCATTGATGTACGAATTAATTAAAATTTGTTTAGTAGTTAAGAAGTTATAAGCGGTAAAAGTTACTACTAATAATATGCCACAACTCACATGAATATATTTGCATAAATAAAACAAACAAATGAACGTACAGATAAAAATATTTTAAACATATTTTTTAATAAAATTATTTACTAACTTTGTATTGGAATTTAATTATATTTTTTATTAATATATAATTAACTTTGTAATTGGTTTAAAAATATGTTTTAAATACATTGGCAACACTAAAAAAAATATATAAAGATTTGTCTTTAAAATTATAGAAATAAAATCATTTTTCTAAAATTTTCAGCTCATTATATCTATTTAAGAAAAATCAGTAATAATAAAACCAATTAAAAATTAATTAATATAAACAATTTCGTAATTGAAGTATATTTTTTACTTTTTTCTGCTATTAGTTGAGCAAAATAAAAAAAAAAAAAATCATTTCAGATTACGATAGAACCTGTTCTGATGATACACTTCTCTATTTAATATTTTGATCCTGATATTCATTGTATCTGATTTTTTTACTTAAATTTCCAAGGATAGTGACTATTTTCTGCCCTTGATTTTTATTATTAAGTTTATTGATATCATTTTTAGTCCAAATGTGGCGAATGCTCCCCAGTCTACCCTACTTTGCTTTTAAAAATATTAATATTTGAAGAAAAATTTAATTTAATATCTATTTCCAAAATTAATTAAAAATATATATCTTAATTTAACAGAATAAAATTCTAATCATATAACCATATCTTAAAAATAAAACCATAAGGAATTTTCTTTTTCTAAAATACTTCTACCCCCCCTTCAATGCACAACAATCAATAATATTGATTTCATTTTACCATATTTCAACATTTTTCATCAATTATCCTTAAAATTACTTTGTGTATGTGTCTCAATCACAATATGGTAGGAAATGATGATGGAATTTTTGTTGTTAAAAAATAAAATTTGATCTCCTTTAAAATGTATTAGTTTTCCATTATTTAATTGAATCTTTATAAAGATTTTGAGGGAAATTTGATAAAGAAATTTATGAGTAAATTTTTTATGCCGGCTGAATTTTAACAATAAGAAATATGTGACTGTGTATGTAATTCCACTTTATTCTATACCCACTTATTTTACATACATATGTATCTTTCATTGAGAGACATGCAAAAGAAGATTAATTTACCAAAGACATTTGACGGGTTTTTAAATTTTTGTTTGTTAAATTGCTTTATTGCACATTGGGGTAAAATGTGTAAAAAATAGCGATTAAAAACAGTCAAAATTATTTGTCAATAGCAATAAAATTCAGTTATGCAATTTTTTATATGTAAATTTTTTTTTTAGATGTAAATTTTTTTACATCTAAAAAAAGAGTGAAAACTTTAATTTTTATCAACTTTCGGAGTATTTTTTCAATAAATTTTTTTTAAAATAAACATTTAAAATGGCACTATCAACTTCAGGTTTTTCGAATGTAATTTTCCTTAAGTTTATGTAAATTATATTTTATCCCAATATTTTTTATTTTTATACCCTACACCACCATAGGTACCCCTAGTATTATGTGTTTGTGCAAATATTGTAAAGCAGAGAAGAAAATCTTCCTACCCCCACCTTAAAGTATACCGTCTGGATTTAACCATGTCCGTACGTCCGTCCGTCCATCTGGTTGGCTGGCTGTAAAGGTAATTTAATGAAATTTGGCACATATGACTTTTTTTGCACAAGAACAAAGCCTATTGATTTTGGTCATGATCGCCCCATTATTTCACTTTGCACCCCATACAAGTGTTCTCCCGGAATAGAGTTCTAACACTCAAAATTACTTTAAACATTTAAATATTTTAGTGAATATTAACACAAATAAGTTTTATGTTAGCTCAAATCCATATTAAAAAAATCGTGAATTTCAGTCCATAACTGACCATACCTTCCATATGAAAACCTCTTTCGAAAATCACTCAAACGTGCTTAAATCCCATAACTTAATATTCGACACAAATAACATTTTTACAAGTATAAATGGCAGTGCAAGAAGATCGGTCCATAGTTGATAATAGCTCCCATATAAGACCCAATTTCGGGAATCACCAAAAAGTGCATAAATACATGTGAATCTTAGTACCGACTTAATATTCAGTATTAGTATGTTTTATTTCTCACTTAATACAAGTATAGGTCCATAATTGGCTTCTTCCTGAATTTTGGTACACATAGGCAATGGTCGGGCTGGACCGATTATACCTTTATCTCTTCTTTTGATTTGTTTTTCACTATTAATTTTTATTAAAGAAAAGAAATTGTTGAATTGGAATTTTGGTGTTGGCATGGAGTATACAGTTTAGTTAGTGATTTTTCGATAATGGGTAATGGTTAAATTTTTGCATTTTCGATTTTAATTTGACCTCAAGTTGATACACAAGAACGCCCTTACAATTGCTCTTTAAAACAAATTTGGCTGACGTATGTATGCAGATTTTTTTCGTCGTAACTTGTTTATTTGTCACGGTTATTGAGAGTGATTTCTTTAACAGTAAACAGAAAAATATATGTTGCATAAATGGAGTTATATTAAGTATATATTCCTATCATTTACACCCGAAGAAAAATCGGTCACATACGTTTTGGAAACGATACCATTCAGTATCAATAGTGATTCTCCCCCTATGTGTTTGAATTAAATACTGCGTTTTTTAAATGATTAATGAAAATTCGATACCACAATTGTCAATTTGATCACAACAGTTATGGGTTTTGATTCGTTTTTTTTTCCTTAGTGTATTTTATATTTAAAAGAACAAATTCTAATAACTTTCCTTACAATATATAACCCATATTACTACATCATATTGTCACACACTCACTCATTACTCCTTAACTGTGTATCAACATTTCTTTTTATTGAAACGAAAGTGTATGAAGTGGGGAAGTATTTAAAATGTTATTTAAAAATACATGTGGCTTGGATTGTAGAAATTTTCTTTTTGGTTGCTTTTATTATTGTACAAATTCCTTCTCATCAATTGCACACCCACCTACATTCGCTTGATATCAGTTTTTTAAGCAGCTTGTTGAGTGTTGAGTAAAACAATTTTATTTTAACGATTTCATGGTAGCGTATTGTCATTGCACAGTGAAGTCAATTGAAACATTTAACACTCTAAATTTACAAAAATTTTTATAAAAAAAATGTTCTACAAATCTACATATACATATAATGTATATGACAAAAAAAATATAACATTAAAATATTCAGTAGGATCAGTAAATAATATTTATGTACGATTTTTCAAGTTCCCCAAGTGTGGCGAACAAAGTAAAGCTATATTCTTGGCTTTTGAGTATAATTTTTACATAAAGGTCCATAATAAAGATGTGATTAGTAGGACTAGGAGGGGTTGAAATTTTTAGTATTTAGATCCCAGCAAAAAAAAGGAACTGAAAAAAAAACTGAAAAAGTCATTAACATTGTGTCGTCATTGGAAGGAAGTACTTAGTGATGAAGAAAAGTTGCATAAATTCTTTTTTTAACCCATGGTTGTCATTGGTAGGATTTTCTTCTTTGATACTATTTTATAAACTATGTTTATAAAATGTTTAAACAAAAATTCCGCTTTAGCTTATGAAATTATTTTGAAGCACTTTTCACGCTGAAAATTCATTTATTTCCAATTTTAAAAGAACTTCCAAAAAAGTTCAAAATATGCACTCTGTTCCACTTTTAAGGTCGTGAAAATTTTCTTTTTAGGAAATTTGAACGTTTTTTTTTTCTTTTTGCTGGGATGATAAATTATGAATGCATTGAGTTTTCTGGAAATAATTCCGTTGATAGCAAATGGCCTTCGGAAAGGCTTCTTCATTGCCTCTTCTCTCTACTTTGCAATATAGTTGCAAAATTATATTTTTTATATTATAAATAGTTTGAGAGGTAAGTATTGAGACTTATAAAAAAGGACAGTAAAAGCTCAGCAAAAACGAAACAGTATTTATATAGCCGTGGACTTATTCCAGCCAGATGGGAAAACTTGTCTCTAGATCTCAATCTTTATTTGGGAACAGATTTATGTGAATTACATATTTAGGGATAGGGATATATAAGGATATTTTACTTATTGTCATTTATAAAAAATTTTCGTAAAATATTATTTTAATTCTATATAAATTTTATATTTTTAAACGAAATTTTTTATTTTTTTAAATCTTTTTGAAAAAACTTACATATTTTTGATAGGAAATTTTTAATCATTTACTCGTTTATAGAAAATTAATCTATTTGAAATTAAAAAATACAAATTTTCTGTTTATAATTTTTACTATGTTTGTAATGCATAGAAACAGTTATCCAAAACCCACCTGAAAGTATATCAATCGACTGAGAAACACATTTTAAATCGATCTAACGTCCGTCCGTCTGGCTAAACAGTTCTCCAAAGTAAAAGTCGCAATTTTGAAGATAATTTAATGGAAATTGGTACATGAGACTTCTATGTTACAAGAAAAAAAAAACCCCTACTGAAATTAGTTGCGATCGGTCTATTATTTCACCTAGCCCCCATACAACTGTCGGCTAGAAATAGGGTTTTAACACTCAAAATCGTCTTAAAAATAGAAATATTTTAATGAAATTTGGTTAAAATGTGTTCTTTACAAATATTAATATTTATATTAAATTTTATGAAGATCGGTTCACAATCGATTTTAACTCCCATATAACCCCTTCCTTAGGAAATCACTTTAACGTGAATAAATCCCATATCAATTTAATATTCGACACAAATAAAATAGTATAAGTCCATAATTGCCCCCTTACCGAATTTTGGTATACATAAGTCATGATGTAGGGTATTATATCGTTGGGCTTGACCGATTAAACTTTTTTCTCTCGTTTTAACATAATTTAACAAAATATTTCATTGATTCAATAAACTTGTTCCTTAAATAATGAAACTTTCTAAAAAACAGAATATTGAAAACGATCATGTCTAGTAAAAATGTAACAAGTCAAATCGTAAACAGTGATTATTCATAAATATGGGCCGAATGAAAATAGGTAGCCATTTCAAAAGTACATAGCTACCTTCATTTATTATTTTTACAATAAAATTTTCGACTCATTATTGCAGTAATAATAAAAATACAAATTATTGTATGTTAAATTAATAATTTAAATACCTTTATAAAATATATAAAAATAATTTAACATAAATTCATATTCTCAACTTTTGGAAAATGAATGATTCCAATTCAGACAAGGATGTTGAATATACCATAAATTTTTTTAAAGAAAACCTTTCATTAGTATCTTAATTTAATATATTAAAGATAAATTGAACTGAAACTTACTCATTATGGGAAAACAATTAACTTCAGTCCCAAACAACAAACATATTCCAACAGAACAGTACTATTTTCTTTCTCTTCCATCCGTACAAATAAAACAACAAAATGAATTGTATAACACAAAAGTAAATTTAATACAGCAAATTAGCATGAATTTTTTATTTTTTTTTTAATAAATTAATTAACTTAACAAAAGTCAAAAACTATACAAGTGAAAATTAATGCACTCAACAAACAAATACTGATAAAAAATCTCAATAAACAAACAATCTCAATTAAATAAAAATTTTTACAAAAAATCAATTTTAATTACGTTTTATACATATTGAAAAACTAAATACTTTGGAATATTAAACATATACACGGAGAAATGTAATAAATACAAACAAATTAATTACTCTAATACTAAATCTAAGTACAAAAATCGTCTTCATCTTAAAATAAAAGTAATACTGGCAAGAAATATTAAGTTAAACTAAGAAACTATCGAGTTGGAAAACGTGACAATTAAAATTTTATTATACTCATACTTGTGTAGTGTGATAGTGAATACTAACTGTGGACTACTAACAAACTCATGACAATTTCAAAACAACAATACACCCATTGAAAAAACAACACATCTACATAAATAAAATACTATCTTCGCGATATAACCGATTACAACAAAAAACAAAACATAACATTTCACCAGGCTATTAACACTACACAACAATCCTATAATATACATACATAGAAAAATCATGAACCTGTTAAATGTTTCTCTATAAATATTTACGAAAACCATACAAAAATTATTGTGAAGGCAACCATAATTAAAAAGAAGACAGCCATAAAAACAAACAATAAAAAAAGAATCCTCAAAAAAAAACAAAAAAAAAAAAAAAAAAAAAAAAAAAATAAAAAAAAACTAATTTAAACCACAAAAAAAATTTATTATCTACTACAAGAGTTTTATTGGCGACTGAAAATGATTTAGAATCTTTCGTTAGAACACCTTAAAAACCAAAAACCGGCACTATAGTGACCAAACACAAATTTTAAAAAAAATAAAATCTTAATATGCAAATATTAATAAGTCTACAAATATGAATTTAACATTCAACTTGTTATATAAATTTAAAAATTTACATGTGTGAAGAAAGCTCAAGGAATAAAAAAAATAATAGTAATAAAAAAAACTAGTAAATTTTCTAGAGATTTATATTGTTTAAAGAGTTTTAAGTGATATTGTTTTGTTTGTTCGTGATTCGTTAAAGCTTGTAGTTTACATAAAAAAGCTAATTAAAACACCAAAACAGTAAGTCAAATAGAAGATAAAAATAAACACTTTCCTAACTGATGCATAGAGCAGCAGTATACAAAACCTCTTAACACACTCCACACAAAAAATATATAACTAAATTCATAAGAAAAAAAAAAATGATATTTCTAACATACCTGACAAGCAAGCATACTAACACTAAAGGAACTCAAAAAAATATTTTGTATTTGAAATAATTGGGCACTTCAGACCATACAAGCACTAGACGAAATAAATGCATATAATTAAAATAAAACAACAAACATTCCCCGAAACCAAAATTAATAAAAAAACAACCAACATGCAGACATGAACCTTTGCAATTTCAACAGAATTCCCCTAGAGTAGTGAGTGTCTGAATAACTTTAGGTTTAATTAGTGTAAGTCTGCAATTGATGCCCCAGATGTAGTGAGATCAAAGATATAGGTAACGGAAGAGACACATTAATGGTTGGGGGTATCACATCAACAAATGCCTAAATAACTGACATAAACAGACACATAACGGCACACGTTACAACAGTGTGAAAAAACAACAGGTAAAAGAGTTATAACGTATGGAAAAGTGTTATTGCCCTCTCAAAGCAGCTGTGGGAAAAAATACAATAATTTGTTAATAAAATATATATATATATATATAACACCCAATAAAAAATAAATACAATATAATATATATACCTAACAATCATACCATATATATATATAATTATATAAAATATCATATATATATATTAAACCATAATATATATAAATATCAACCAAAATAACTCAGTATATCCTAAATTATCAAATATTTTCTAAAGAAATAAATTTAGTCAACTCTTTTTCCCTAGAATATATCCACATCCCGATTGTTATCTTTGCGTGCAATGCATCGACATATCTCCGGAAAGACATGAGACTTTATAAAATCCAAATCTTTTTTGTTTATTTGTATTTTTAACCCCAATCATGAATACAATAACCTATCATAACATGTAGATAATAGCGATAAGTTGATAATGTGAGAATTATGTGCTATTATTATGATGGAGGAAATTTCAAAACGATGTGAACAGTCTACACCCAACGACAAACAAAACAAGGAACATGAAGAAAAGCCGCCGCCTATATGAAACCTCGTTTTGACAGAAAAATGCTATTTTCTCTGACCGAAGCTTCTATTTATACAAAATTCATGGACATATCTTTATGAAACAATAAGCAAAGATAAAACAAAACTCTTTTCCATTACACACACACCATAATACAGCTACATACCATAACATCCCATAACATACGATAACAATAACAGTAACAATTAACATAAAAATGGACCATACCGAAAACATACATACCAAATCATTAAAAAAACAAATTAAAAAACCCAACAAAAAAATATAACTATACATTACATAAACATAACATAACATACTTACCAATAACATAACATACATACATACATACATACATCAGCATTATCATACAACATACATAACAAATACAATACAGTGACATAGCATACATACTAAAAACAACAAATCAACCAAAAAAAAACATACGATACTACAAAAACCAAATACTAACACAAAAAAAACAAAAAATAAACATAACAATACATACTATATAACTCAAGATGACAAAACTTTAATAGTATATAGAAAATGAAAGAGAAATCTCATATCAGCTTATAATGTTGTTGGTGTCAATGTAATTCAGATAAAATAACTGGTCATGAGAAGGCAAAATTGCTATTGCTAAACTTTAAACATTTCATTATGAAGTTGTTTAGATATATCATCAGATAGTATAGATTCACTAAAATCAAAAGTTGCCAGTAATTTATTTATACATATGTATGGCAATACATATCTTTTTCTCATATTTTCATTTCAATATAAAAATAGACTACACCAATGACATATTGTGTCAATACAGTCAATCAGTTTTTCAATATTTTCTAGACGCTTTTTTGTAATGAATTTCAGACTGACAATTCATACTAACCACCAAGGCTTCATATTCAATCCGTACACGATAAACCTATGAGTACGAAATACGAGCAAAAGAGTTGATTTTAATACTTTTCTCTTTTATAATTTTAATATTTCCTATAAATTTGTAAGGTAGAAAAATATATTTGTGTAGAGCAAAAATTAGTCAAATTACAATCATATTATCATCAGTATTCATTTCACCGCACTCAAGATGGATAAACAGCGATCGCATAAAGAAAAAATGGCAATAGATAAAACTTGAAGAAATATAAAAAAATAGATGTAAAATGTTTGGGTTTTTATTAAAAAGAACATTATATATATATCTATATTATAAATATAATTAGCCCCGTATTCTTTTTGTCTAAGGAAAAGAGATAGGCAAGTGATTAGTGTGAGAGGCCGAAAAGACAATATGTGTTACTCATTTGTTATATGAAAAAAAGAAAGTACAAATGGTTTGATTATAAATATGGGAAAACATAAATACAAAGATGTGAAGACTTGTCTTGTAATATTTTTCTATAGAGAAAAAAAAGCAAGAAAAGAAATAATAAATAAAAATTGATAAAACAAAGGAGAAATTCTCTCACTACTTTTGCGGCGCTACTCAAGAATTGTCGATAATGTAGGAAGGAGGATCTTTCCTAAAAATTACTAAGTAATTGATGTATAATTTCATTTCTTGTTTATAACTGTCGGTAATAGAAAAATGTATAACAAAGAAAGTTTAAACTGTATGGTTTTTCCATATAAAAATAAGCAAGAGAGTGGTATTTTTGGTGCTGTTCAAAAGAAAATAAACTAACAATATGTCTACTTCTACCAAGTAAGATATGAGTGTTTCTTTGACCAATATTCCTGTAGCAGAAAAAAAAAGAAGAAATAAACTTGGGCTAAATTATTATGTATAAATAGAAAATATAAATTAATCTTGTGATAAAAAAACCCAAAACCTAACAAAACTAACAATCATCTCAAGTTATCAGCACATTATTCTATCACTCCCATGATATCACATCAAATTGCAATGCGGAAAAAGGAAAGATGACATGAATATGATACTAAATATCGATTGTATTTGACTACATTTCCCTCCTACACCAACACTATATTCTACACACAAAATTATGAGGATAAAATTTACAAAAAATAAAAACGGAAAGAAGAATAATAAAAAATCAAAAAAACTACTACTTTGCTAAAAAGAATCAATAATTTGTACTAACAAATTAGTTATATCGTGATAGGATATTGAATATGAATGCCTGGGTGAAAATATAGTATGATTGTCAGTTGAAAATTAAACATAAAAAAAGCATAGAAAAGAAAAATTAAAAAAAACTGAATATGACCTGAAAACAAATAGTGACAAACCAAATAAGGATATTTAGATACTAATTTAAAAACAATTAAATGATGCCAAAATAAACAAAAAAAAAAAAATGTACATAACAAACTGAATAGACTATATAACAATAAAATAAAAAAACAATACAACAAAATCTTATGAATTCATAGTGACGATAATCTAGAACTATCTGATGAATTTCTACAACACATAACATAATGAAAAAAAAATGCTAAACAGTTTACACAGCAATGACAATCTGCAACCCAAAGACACTCGAACATACATGAAAACCAAAAAAATCAATAATAAAAAAGCAAAGAGATGGACTACATAACAAAATTTCTATCATAGCTTCCTCAATACATGTATGTATGTATGATGTATGTATGTATGTATTATGTATGTATGTATTATGTAGTTGTATGTATGTATGTATGTTATGTACGTCTGTAAATAAGTATCCCGTCATGTATGCTAAATAGAAAAATAATAATGATAAAAATAGTATAAAATAGAATAAAATCTGTATGTATGTATGTATGCATATACTATACATAGTATGATATTGTAGTAAAGTGTATGTATGATGTATGTATGTATGTATGTATTGTATGTATGATGTATGTTGATGTATGTGATGTGTAATAATGATTGAAAGAGATAAAACTTTTTGTATCTTTAGCTATTGTGCAAAAAAGAAATGTCGATGAATTTAATCTAAAATAAAGAAAGCTATAATCGCCACCAAAATAAAACACCTAAAAGCCATTTTTCTTTCAAACGATTTTATAAGGCGTCATGGATGTTTAGTCTTCATGTTTTAGTTTTCTTGTCCCGATTGTAGACTAGCTCGCTTCATCGATTTTAAATCTCCTCCGAACTACATATAAATAAGACAAAGTCCACAACAACTTACGCAGTTATCACATGTACTAGAGGTAAAAGAGGATACAGATAAAAACTATAAATAAAAAAAAGATTTTGATTTTATTAAATTCTCATGTCTTCCGGTATGCGAGCATTGCCCACTCATAAAAAGATAACAGAAATAATATAGTGCAATAAGAAGATAATACATGAGCGTAAATATATGAATTCATAATATCTTAATAAAATAAATTGAAATAATATACTATCTCACAACTTAACTAATAATATAATATAAATATATCCCTTTATAAATATTAAATAATATCTATATACTATCCCATAATCATAATATAATAACTTAATATATATACTATATAATTAAATATACTTTAAAACATATAATAGTATACAAATAATATGAATACATAAATTAGATCCCCACAGTGCCATTTAAATGAGGCACTCGATAAACACTTAATACAACTAATTCTAATTAATAAAAACTCAATTAACCAGTGTTTATATATTCACATTGTGTAAACCAGCAGTATGTGTCTGTTTTAATGGTCTAAGTTATCCACGATTATTGCAAACCCCCAAAAGTGACCCATTACCTCCCTTACCCAACCTGGACGTCAATCACGCCAATCAATATGCACTTAAAACACTAACATAACCTAACAGACGCAAATAACATACTCTAGGTAAAATTCTAGTTGAAATTGCAAGGTGCAAGTACTGCTATTGTTTAAATTTTTTTCTGATGTGTTGTTTTATTTTATTATAGCAATTTATTCGTCAGTGCTAGTATATTCTGATTGTGAAGATTATTTTCAAAAATACAAATATTTTTTTATTCTTTATTATCAACTAAACGAAATTGAAAAGAAAAATATAAAGAACAAACAAATAGTGAATATGCTGCGATTTCAGTATGTAGAAATAATCATTTTAGCTTTCTGTATGAATTAAGTAAATAGTGTTGTGAGTGTGTAAGAGGTTTAATGGATATAACTGCTGCCAATGCATCAAGTTAGGAAATTGATTTATTTGTCTATGCTCCTGACTATAACTTTTTTGCTGTCTCTCTAAGACAATATTAAGTATGTTTAAAAAGACTACCAAGCTAAGCGAATGAAACGAAACAAATACAAAAAAAACAAAATCACTTAAAAACTCTTTAAAACAAATATAATGCGCTAAGAAAATACAATTTCAAAGCTTCTTTTATGATGTACTATTACTTAGTTTTTATATAGATATTTTTCACAAAACAAACAAATTAAAATTTTTAAAATTTTAAAACAAAGTTGAAGTTAAATTCAGTATTTGTAGACATTAATTGCAATTAATTTTAAATATTTTTTTAAAGTGTTGCGATAATAGCGACTCGTGATTTATGGTCTAAAAAGTAGTACCTAAACAGATAAAAGTCTTCTTACTAACTTTCAAATCGGCCAATAACTTACTTGTAAAGATAATAAATTATATTCTCTCTGTTAATAAATAGCCTTTTATATTATAACTCGATATAAGTTTTTTTGTATTTTTTTTTATGATATTCGTTTATATAATCTCACAGGATTTCTTTTTTACTGTCATAGTACTCAGGTTTATTACCTAATTTGCTCGCTAACATACTGCGGTGGTGGTAATATTTGCAACAAAAAGGATAGCTCAAATTCTGCGTTAAGTAGAGCAACAATTTTAACAAGAAGCTATTAAGATTCTTCCAGTGCTAATAATTATTATAGCGTCTGCTCCGGTATCCTATGTTATATGCTGGTGAAATAGTTTATGTTTTTTTGTCAGACTCGCGGAGTTAACAATTTAGCGAAAGATATTTAATTGAAGTTTGTTTTTCTCACAAAAGGGTTAGTGATTTAGAATCCTGCAGGAGTAGTAAGATTAAAGCATACAAGTGTTAGTAAGTCTAGCACTTACGAGCACAACCCAAAACTAAGCTAATGATATCAATACATATGAGTTTTCACGTTTATCTAACTTTAGAATATTTTAGAGTTTAAATTAAAATTTTGCTCGTGTTACCTTAAAATGACGAAGATCGTGATTGACTAAAAATAGATATAAGAAGTTAATTTTAAAATTTATTAGTTATAATTTTACTACATACGTGGCGAGATAAAAAGGTATTGCAATATCCAGATATATATATAGTAAAAACTCTCCAATATGTATCAAATACGATTAAAAGGAATTAGATTTTTGTATTTAAACAACAAACTTAATAATATAGATGCTATGGTTTAAATATACTCTATTTTACAACTTAATGTTTATTGGTTTGTATACATTAATCCTTAATATTTGATTTGTTAAGTTAATTAATTTATTAAAAAAAAAAATAAAAAATTATGCTAAATGGTATTAAAACTAATCAAACGAGTGTGTTGCTCTAATTATAATTTGAACGAGATGGAAGGAGTAGAACGATACATACGAACTCGCATCTTGGATTATATGTTATGCTGGGACTTCATACTAAAAAAGTATATTATTTTCTAATCCAAAATTAGTGCGTTAAGATAATGATCAGTCAACTTACTATAAGATAGTAAAATAGTGAGTAATGAGGTTTTACAGTATCTATATTAAAGAATAGGAACATGGATTTCCTGGTGCCGAATGAATATCTCATTTCAACAGTTGAAGAATAATGATTTATTGTTATACCATTTAAATAGTTGTTAAAAATACTGCATAAATATTATAAACTTTACAATAATTGATTTTATTATTATGAATAAATGAGTGCGGAAAATTTATAAATATGTCTAAAAAAATATAAATCATTCAATAGAATGGGAAGCACTAGTAGCTTTAATGGTCTACATTATTTATATTCATCGAGGTATTTAATATGAGAGTTATATGAGTGTGTACTCTTACATGAACATAATGAGACTTCACTAACAAGTTTACAGACTAATGTATTAATACGTCTTAATACAAAATATATTCAATGTTTTTAAGAAAGTTTTTAAAACTTTCAGAATTAGTAAACTGACAAAAATCATAAGTTAATTCTACAAAGGCACAATTATAATCATTGTTATTGAAATACCTATTCAAAAATATGCCGATAATTTTAGAAAGGAATTTAGAAATGATTTTCTTTTATAATTAATATGTCCTTTTTGTAAGTGTTGAAATTTATTTTAAATTAATCAAATTTATTATTCATTTTAATAAAAGAACGAGTCTTACAAACATACGTGAAATTTAATCAAACGGATTGACAGTTATGGTTTATTTTTGTGCCCATAAGAGTATGACTACGCAACCTATTTTCTTAATTATTGATGACATTACAACGATCAGCGTCGTAGATCGCCTAATCATTAAAGATAAAAGTCCCACCTATCATCTACATAATCCTCTGAAAACTCAAACATCTTTCAAAGAATACAATTTTAATATTTATAATCTAATGACCATTTCTCATATATAGTGCACCCACTAATCTCAATATAATAATAATTGTCCTAATATATTTAAAATTCAGTCCTCTCTTTCCAATCCATACATACCTCCTCAGTATGCCTCTTAGTCAGTTATAGAGATGTGAAGCCAATGGTTCTTACGATTTTTAATTAAAATTTATGCTATGAGTGATGCTACTATATAATGAGCAATTCCTCAGTTATATTTACAAGATTCGCGGTGCTATTTATATTAAAAATTTTTGGAAGGCTATAAATGGAAAATATTTTACTCAAAATTTATTGTTTATAAATATTACCAAGTATATAAGATATGCAATATTTTTTTAAAAAATTAGCATTTTTTTCGTTGAAATATGCTTGTTTAAAATTTTTAATTTTGTTTAACATGTATATTGAATACATTATCATGTAAAATAAAAACTATACAAAATTTTTTTGGTAGTAACATTAATATCAATTCCATAGCATGTACCAATACTTTTATCTGCAAACTACATAATTTTTCCTTTTTTATATCTTTAGGTAATTAAAACATGTTTAATTTGTATGTCTCTGTATCTTAAAAAGTCTTTCATATATAATATTTGTTAGTAAAAATAGACAATAATGTATTAACTTAATGAGAAATCCGCTCTAAGATATACCGAGACCCATTGATTACAGAAAAATAGTCAATTTAATAACAATAACATATAAATAATGTTACATTTAAAATTCAAGTATATAAAGATATATAATTACTGAGGTTATTATTATAAATACAGCGTTTTGCTACAATAATTATGTTCTCAATAGAGTCAAATACGTTATACAGATATTATATGTAATATTGAATGATGTATATTTAAAGAACACTAGATAACATATTTACACTGCTAAGCAGATTCATGCAACCTAAACAAATTGTTAGATGACGCCAAGTATTACTCCATAATAAGCTATGTCATCTTAATTAATAATTTTCTAATGCTTAACTTATATTTTGTTAATAGTCATATGTGTTAGGATATATAAAAACTGAAAAATGATAGCCCAAAGAGAGATTATAAAATATAGATATGATCGCGACACATATACAAGTTCCACAATTTAAATATAGAAGAACACTATAGGTACAGATTTCACGTGAGGGCGTATTTAATAAAATAACTTCGATCCATGTAATAAATTCTTTAAATTATTACATTCATTGATATCTGTGCAACAATACTAACTCATTAAACATTCAAAATCTCAGAACATATACCAAAAAAAACATATGTAAATATATTGCGCAGGTTGTAGCGCGATCAAAACTTATAATAGTTTGTTAGCTTCAAATAGTAAAGTAAAATTACGATTTATCTAATATTATGTGCATAGTGTTCTTACCTAAATTCATTAATAAGAACATATCGCATTTCTGGTACTCCAAAAAAATTTACACTCTCAAAACGATATATTAGTGCTGCTGTCTATTAAAATAGTCCCTCTCTTCGCGCTACCGCCCTGTCATAATGTCGGTCTCGATATGCTCAAACCGGTCATTTAAATCATGAAATTCACAAGCTCTTCCCAGATGATATTGATAATTCAAATTTACATACTTTTATTTTTTTTTTATTTTTGAGAAATTGAAAGCAGTAAAAAAATGCCGTTTTTCCGGTAGTTTTTTTTTTAGTGGAAGGACGATATATCTTTTTTATTTTAAATATTCTTGTTAAATTTATTCAATTATTACATTTCTAATTAAAATAATACTCAAATAAAATTACACCTAGATTCTCTTATGTTGCATTTACACAATGGCAAATATGTACAAAAAAGTTTCAATTTTGCCAGATGCAATAAAAATTTAAAAAAAAAAATTTATAGTCAATCACTACTTTTACATAAAAAAACAAAAAGAACTACTCCAAAAAAATAAAATAATGTATTTTTAAACATTTCAAATTAAAATTTATGAGTACAAAATGCAAATGTATTTTTGTTTTTTTTTTTAGATCAATGTAAAACTATGTTTTATTTGTAGTAGTTGCAAGATACAAAAAAAAAAAAAAAAAAAAAAAACATTCAACTAAATGTAAAACATGATGCAAAACACATACACTCTAATACAAAAAACCAGGATGCAAAGAAATGTTATCCAGAGAGAAAATAGTAAATGTAAGAAGCGGGAAAATGTTATTTGATTCTAACAAGCATTCTTATATTTAAAGCGTAAAATTTTATTTACAGTTTTAAATAACAAACGCCCTCAATGGCAGAATATAAATAATGCAGATATTTTTGTTTAAATATAAATCTATGAGAATGTAGATATATACTGAAAGAAATAGTAAAAATATCAAGTAAATAATCCTACAAAAACAATCTAATTATAAGGACACTTAAGTAAGACTTTTAAATAAGTTTTTTATTTATAAATAAATAAACTTGAAAATTAACATTTAACATTTCAATAATTTGTGTTATTATTTAGTTAATTTTTGTCAGTGTTTCCCTAGCAGACATACATACATACTTTACTAAATTGTATGGTGGTACCTGGATAAAAATAACATATTCGCACACATACATAATACGGCAAAAACGAAAAAAAAAAAATATATATATATATATTCAAGCATAAGAGCACTTACTTGCAATAAAGTACAATCATTTCTACCTTTTCAATTCAAATACGCATTGTTGGCTATTCAGACCACTCACTAGTGGTGGTATTCATATCCTTACTCATTCCATATAAACGTAACGTATTCATGAGTATGTATGGTACATATACATATGAACTTATATACAGTAATATGTTGCCGGTATGAGCAACATTGTAGCAATGTTATATTTCATATACTTAATAAAATAATTTTTTTCATTTCATTTGTATGTTGAAGCATATAAAAGCAACGGTTTTCAGATGCCACAATATCCTTCTCGCTTAAGCTTCAACCCATTTCCGTTTGGTTGGAAAATTTAGCTCACATCCGTCTCAGCATGTGTGTAAAGTTTTCTGTTTTGTACATTTTTTGTTGCTCTTGTATTGCTGCTACATTTTTTTAAGCTACTGTATGCCAGGCGGCCTAAATCAGCTGCAAATGGAAAATCAGCATCGTTAGGATATGTTGTTTCGAAAATAGCAGCAACAATCAAGAGCATACAAGCGTGTATTGTATGAGTGTTTATAATTCCGTACAAACATTTGGATGATATCTTTCTAGAAGATAGTCAGGCGATATCTTCTTTTTTTTATTTAGAAAAAAAATCATCAAAGCAATTTTGATTTTTTGTCATTTATAAAAAAAAAAAAATTATTATCAAATTTTCGCCATTTTTCACAAAGGTGATTTCTTCCTCCGCAATAAATTGATGATATCTCATTGAAATCATCCAGAAGAAATTAGTTTACAATCGTTTTAGCGAATTTTATGAAATTCACGAAAAAATTTTAATTTTTAAATTTGTTTTAAAACAACAAAAATATGTCTAGAATAACTCTAAAGTCTTAATTTAGTCTTAAAAAGACGTGTTATTTTGTATACGAATGTAGTAAATATTTATGTGAGTGTATGAAAGCAATATCATAATAAAAAAAAATCTCTTTAATTTAGAGACACTATTTCATCTGTAACTTTTTACTATTTATAATAGTCTATTTTAGACTTTCATTTTTTTATATTTACGATTTTATTCAGTTTCACTTAGTAAAAATGTTTTAAAGAACAACAAAAGTTGGCAAATTGTATTCAAATATAAAAATATATTTGCACTTGACTCATACAGTATAAACTCGATGATAACTCGATGTAATAATCCAGATTATTCGGATTATCAACGATCAAAAAGATACCTAATCAGCTATTTACTTAAGGACATGTTATTATTATTATTATTCACCCTAACATATTTGCTGAGCAGATTATGATCAATAACTGAAGTTGCGCCCTTTTTGGATCTGTTATGTTTTTATTCTTCTGTAGTTAGAGAAATAAGACTTTTTTCGACTATTTTCCGAACTTTTCCGACTTTTCGCCTATTATTGACATTGTTTTATTTTTCAACTATATGGCAAGAAAACAGTCGACTTTGTGAACACTAGTTCTCACTTGTTCTCACTTTAATATTATTTTTTATTTGCCCCCGAAAAAGTTTTAAAAAATTTTAATTTTCACTTCTAAAATATAAAGCAAATTGCTCTTCGGATTTTAATTTAAAAATATTAAAAAATTAGCTTTAAGAAATATTTGGAAAGCAATAAATAAATAAATATACATTGAAATGCTTTAACAAC
The DNA here is from genome assembly GCA_001735545.1 of Phormia regina. NCBI lineage: Eukaryota > Metazoa > Arthropoda > Insecta > Diptera > Calliphoridae > Phormia > Phormia regina. The sequence goes on along the minus strand of MINK01191301.1, from coordinate 5,729 downwards.
CACTATATGGTTTGTAAGGCACTCTGATCACTATTATCTTTGGCAATTGAAAAATTGCTTGAGATTCTTAACAATTATATACCAGAGCTAATATTACATTTCATTTCTTAATCCATTGTTATGATATGATACTGGAAAACCAATATTCTTATGAGAGTTATATATATAAAAAAAAATCATTTACTTTTTATCGCACCCAATAAATTATTTTATGCTACAACACTTTTATGTATATTAATGTAGCTTTTGTTGTTTTAGCTAATGCTAGGTAAAATTTTTAAGGAACTATGCTTTAATAGCGTTGAATTGTATGTTGCATAAAGTTTCAATATATAAGTATGCGTTTATCTGAAATGAAGATATGAACTAACACAATAACCAACTTACTAAGTTGTTACTAAGGCATGGTCTAGCATAGATACTTTTATGAAATGAATATTTTGAAAATAGTTTGTGAGAAAAACACAATTTTTTTGCGGCAATTAGAATGTTTATGGGGTCAAGTTTTTTGCTATTCAAAATCAGAAAAATCTGTAAACAATTTTGATTTAAATTGGAATTAGAATCATTGATTATATTATTATAGGTAAACAGAAAAAAGGCTTATAAATTATAATTTTACACAAAAAATGAAAAAAAAAAACCTCTCCATTGATTTTGGATCATATTTGTATTACAGGGACCACACTATATCAAAATTATATAGTGTTTTTCAAGCCCCCAATATTTTTTGTTTGTTTGTAGAATGTTTGTTATTTTTGGAACATTAAGATGGATTTTGTTTTGCAATAGATATTTTCTTTAAAGATTTTAAATTGTGTGAGTTTAACAAGTATTAAATATATATTTTTTATTATTTTTTTTTTTTTTGGCTACTTTTCTTGAGAGAACATTATTTAGAGAATTTTATTAGAAACTTTTACGAAACAAATTTTTACTGAGACTTGTAATAAATGAGTTTACCCAGAAATGAAAAACTTCAAATGAATTTTATTTTAAATAGAAACAAAATCCAACCTTTGAGAAAGTTAATAAAATTCTTTAAACGTTTGTTTAGCTCAACATATTTAAAATACTAAGTATTTATATTTTTACGCGAGTTTTCTAAGAAATTTAAAGGTAATTTTATATTTAAGAATTGTAGGGAATTTTAATAAAATTCACCTTTTACAAAAGCAAAAAATTTGTTATATTAAACACCATTTCTAAACTTATTATAAAAAGTTTGTCTTGAAGTTAATTGCAAAAAAGTTTCATGTTTGCCTCTAAAAGTATGCTTCAAATCTAATATAAAATAAAATACTATGTGTTAATATCAGTGTTGCCAGTACTTGAGAAAAAAAAAGCAAGAAAAATAAAATCAAAAAAATTCATATATTGTCTTACAAATTGGTCCAGGTACCCCTCTGTAATTTTGTTTTTTAACGTTCTGTGAATAAATCAGAATGATAAAACTATCACATGGATAGTGTAGTTCCGGTTTAAATAAAATATATATTTTTTTTAAATGTCTTTTAACAAACAAATAATTTTATTGAATGAATAATGTAAAGTGTTTTAACAATTAAAATACGTCACTACATCACCACCCTTTTATAAAGAAAAAATAATGGAGTACATGTCACATTCGTACCTAAAATGGTCAGTTACATTTTGTACCGAACATAATGTATTTTGACGATGTTATCCGTTAGTTTTATATTGTATATTATTTTATTAGAATCTTTTAAACTGAAAACTCATCAGTGTACGCAAATTATTAAATACTTTTCCACCTTTTCCTTCATATTTTGTCTTATGAGAACAATACCTATAAAACATTAAATGTTTGAAAAGATATATTGAATGCAGTATGAAAGTACACGATGGAGAAAAGTTATATCTTGCAAAGTTTTGTGGTAGTGATTGTAGAATATAGTTATATAAATGTAACAATAAAAAAAAGAACATCAACATTGTCATTTATTTTATTTATTTATTTATTCTTTCTATGGTTTATAAGCCTCTAAGGCCAAATTAAACCAGGGAAAACAGTTGCATGACTTATTCCAACTTATAATTCATAAATTTATATATAAAATAGATATTATTAGCATATATATTATAATTTAAAAAATGTATTATATATATAAAATCCCCCCCGATTCACAAAATGAATAAGAGCAACACAAATATGAGAAAATAATGAGACACGTAATTATTGGACAACAACTATCATTAAAAAAGGTATTTCCAATTATTTTTCCATAACTATTTTTCTTAAATTCCTTTACAGAATATGAAAATTTTCCTTCATTATAAGGGATATAGAATTCCAAAGACCTACACTACGAAGAATGAAGGATCTTTTCATAATTAATGTCATATATCTAGAATAATTAAAAATATTGTTCTAGTGACTTCCAAAACTCAAATCTTTCTCTTAAATTAAGGTGGGACAGTTTATTTTCTATAATTTAATATAAAAGTGTAATAAGTCTAGAATTTACAAAGCTTCTAAAATTCGCATCCCAATAAAAGACATTACATAAGAAGTCATGTGGTTCTATATATTTTTAAGCCATATACATATCTAACAATTCTATTAAAGAATGTTTAATTTCCATCATATTGCTTTGGATGTACCACTATAAATTTCTAAACCATAAAAAATAATAGGTAAGCACACTGAATACGCCAAACGCTTTCTTACATTAACTGGCAGAAATATATAGAAATGCCGTACAGCCGTCTGACCACATCATATTTGTTACGAATGTGGCAATTGAAACATCTGTATGACGAAATGTTCAAGATTTTTTGGTGAATTTATAAATATAACATAAATAATTTTTCGTTAAATATAAATAATTTCGATTTTTGTACGATTTTAAAAGCTTTGGTTATTGCAGTCAAGTCATAAATGAATTTCTTCAATTATAAAAATTTAAAAATACATACTTGAGATGTATACACGCAGAAAAAAAATATGGTACAGTTGACCATAAACCAAGAGCAACATATTATGATTGTAATATATAATTACAGTTAAACATTTGTATATTTATATTTAATCATTATTCTGATAAGATTTATTCATTTTTTCATCATTTAATGATACGGTTTTAAAATATTTGTAACTTTTTTATTATATTTCTTAACATTTGACAATGTATTTATCATTTAATTATTCCATTTTATATATTTTATAATTTAATATTTCCATTTTGTAATATATATTATAAACCAATTTTATCATGGATATAATCGCATTTTATCATAAATATATTCATATTTTATTATATATAATTTCATTTTATCATATATATAATTCCACATTATCAAATTATCAACTAATTCCATCATATATATAATACCAGGTTTTCTTATTATTATAATTTTTTTTTATCTAGACTGAATAAAATCTTGTCAATTTATATTTGTTCATATCTTCAATAATGAGAATTAATATAGTAACTAACTACTAACTAACTAATTTCATGTATATTAGTCTAGTAGTTCGTTAGTATTCAAGTAGTGTATTACAACGTTATTAAAAGCAAATAAAAATATTGGCTTAATAGTTGTAGAATTAATGATTTCGTACAAAAATATTTAAATATTTATTATAATTCAGTCAATCATATTAACATGTTGATTATAAATAATCATTAAATGATCAAACAGAATTATAAACGCTCCTAAAATGAACACGGTATTATTCAAATCAGTGAAAAACAGCTTTACAAACATTGAATAGTTGTGGGGATTATGCTGTAACCAATTTTTTTCTCAGCGTGTACAAGAACTATTCTAAATCAACTCGAAACGACTTCAACTCTGATCACGTGAAATTTTTAGATATGTATCTCTACCGAATTACAAGTTATAGAATTATTCTCAAATAAATAAATAAAT
>MINK01191300.1:0-35108 GCA_001735545.1 Phormia regina | reverse complement strand
TCCAATTTTAAAAACCATGGAATACATTTCTTCGCTATTCAAATCTTTGGGCAAGCCATTAATAAGAATGTCACATCTATTTAGTTGTCTTCGTAAGATGTTATTAGCAATTTCCAAGTTAAGAATTTTTGAGTTCATTATTTCTTCAGACTTTTTAGTGTTGGATAACGATTTGTCAAGTTCAGATTTAATAGAACTTAACTGTGACAGCACTTGTTCATTAATTACTTTGGTGAGTGTTTTTTATGCTATCCTCCAACTCTCCCAGCTTAGATGAATTTAGATTTGATTCCTGAATGGATATATTTTGTGAGGAAGACGATAATGAACTAGCGGAACAGGTTTTACATCTGAATAATAAGCCGCCATCACATTTTTTTAATATTTCTAGAACTTCAGTGTTTAGAGAAGAATCCTCTTGGATTGCACATTTCTGATGAAACACGCTTTTGCATATTACACAAGTAATTCTCACCCTAGCCGAACAATTTGTAGCACAAACTTTACAATTAGATGACATTCTGATGTTATTGAGTATTTAGTTATAGGTATTTTTTTTTTTTTTTTTTTTTTAATATTTTAACTTTCTTTAATAAAAGGAATTATAGAAATGTTTTAAATACTGATTGCAAACATAAGAAAAGTAAAGTAATGCAAATTTAAAATAACTAGTATGCACATATATTTGATCTTTTCACTCCAATAAGCACAGGTTATATATATATATTTTTATTTAATATGTATATATTTATGAGTATTTAGTTGGTTCTTGTCTATTTATTTTCTTAAATTTCTTTATTTCACTTTGTCATACGTTTACAAATTATTTATGCAATTTGTTAATATAAGAGAATATATGTACATATATGTTATTATTGTTTTTTTTTTTATTTATTTATTTTTGTTTATTTATATTTGATTTTGATGTGTAAATTAAAATTTTGAGTATATTGAGAGAAATAACTGTGTATTTCTCTTTCTTTCTTTATTGCATTCTTTTTGTTTTTTGTTTGTTATTTTTCGTTTTGTTATTTATAACTTTTTTATGCACACTTATTTCTTTTAAATAATTTAAGCACTTTAATATTTATTTAATTATTATTTATATATAATGTTAAGAACTTTAATTTTCTTTTTTTATTTTTACTCTGTTATAAGTTCATCAGCGAATTTTTATAATATATAGGTATTATTTTTCTATTTATTTAATTAATTTAGAAATTTTCACGCACAGCAACTTAAACACGTCTACTCTTCTGTCATGTTCTCTGCGCTTCTGTCATGTTCTATTTGGTTTGTTTGGTGGAAATAATTAAAAAATCGTGACAATCCGAACAAAGGAACTATTTTCATTTGGTTCTAGCTCACGAGAGAATAATATCAGTATCAAAATTTTGAGATACAATGTCTTAGAATGAAGTAAATTTGCATTTAAGTTGGAAACAAAGAACTAAGATCCCTTTGACTCTTAGTGGAAGGATGATTACACTTTTAATGGGTATCATTACGGGACACTGTATAATAGGACGTAGCTCCGAATATATATGCTTTTCCCGGACGGATCTTTGTGGAAGATGTTTAGATGAGGAGGAGATAGAAACTATAGAGCATCTTTTATGTGATTGTTCGGCACTGCAGGGGGGCAAACTCAACCATTTGGACAAGCGCTGCTTTCAAAATCTTGATAATTTAAGAGATATATCTTTAGGCGATCTTTTACGTTTTATCAAGAGTACACAGTGGTTTAATGAAAATCGTGTACTTGGGGCACCTATTCGAGACAATCAATAATGGTAGGTTTTTATTTTATCCAGGGAATCACAATGGGCCACATCAGGCCTTCGATTGAACTCGCTAAATTTTAGCGAGCTGTCACGCAATCTTTTTTTTTTCTCCAGACAAATGGAGCCTCCCTAATATATTTATAAACATTAAGTTGGTGGTTAGATAAATATTATTGAATTTAACATTAACCCTTTGATGGAATAGGATATAATTACATCATTCATATGCTTATGATCACTCTTTAAACATTTCATTTATATAGCAAAACGTATGTTAGATTAAAATTTAATTAAAATAATAATTTTAAAACTTTTTGTTTAAAATAACACTTCCCTATTGAACACTCTCTTGCATTTTAATAGTTAATTCTTGGAAATTTCATTTCAAATCATCAATTTCCCAAGCAACTGACATCACTTAATACTATTTACTACAATCTTAAATGTTAAATATATGTTGAGGGAGCAAAAAAAAAAAAAAATAATCGATTTCAATCATGTTTCATGTTAAATATTGAAAATTTCTTGTACAAAAACTTGGGGAATGTAAACACAATTATCACTACTAATCGGATTAAAATCAAACAATATTTTTTTTTTTTTTTAGTAGAGTGAATATTGAAAATGGTTAAACTACAAGACGAAGTAATAGAAAGGGGGAAAATTAAAGTAGAAAATATGTATAACACACACATACACATACACACAGACAAAATTTAAAGCTTAGCATTAGAATAAAATTATTCTAAAATTTAAATATGTTGGGACAATATGTTTTCTTTTCAGTTTAACATGTCAAGGGCTGGGCTACTTATGTTCTTTTATATTATTAGTATTTTTTTTTTCCTTTTTGGTCACACACACTCATAATTTTAATTAATTTAAACACCTGATTTAAGACCTTTTTTTTCTTTAGCTGTTTGAATGACCAAACACATGTTTAAGTTGGTTTTTATGTTTATTACTTTTTTTCTCCCTTTCTAGTTTTTCTCGTGTCTTTTTTTTGCTCCCTTTTTCTCTTAAGTCCCTTTAGTTTTTCATGGATTTTAACCATAATTTTGGTGATTTTATTTTTTTTTCGTCTGTATTTTTGTGAATTAATTTTCTTGTTAGTTGTGTAACATTAGATTTTGTGACAAATTTATTAGATTTTTCTTTGTTATTATTAGTCGTTATGTGTTTGTATTTGATTTTAATACGTATATGGCATTTTTTTTCTTTCTATGTTTTTGAGGTTATGTTGGGAATATTTAAAATATGTATTTGACACGTGCATTAAATTGTTTTTGGAAATTGTTGTTATGTCATAGTTATAGGTATGTGGTTATTGTGCAGTAGAGTGTTATGAAATTTAAATGGAATTTTGATATTAATATATTATATATTATGGGGTGAGAGTTGGTGAAAAAAGGTTTAGATGTATTGAAATGGTTAATTTTTTTGCATTAAATATACCAACAATTTTTAAGCCCAGAGTTGTATAGAAAAAATCACTTAGGTCTTACAACTTTTATTTTATTCACAATTTTCTTTGAGTTCAATACGATTTTCATGTTAAATTAAAATTTTTTAACAAACTTCTTTTTGATAAGTGATAAATCTTTCAGTTTATTATCTCTATTTTAAAGCTGGCAATTCTGCGAAAAAAATCAGATATGTATTATAAAAATTGATAAACAAATCTTGATTTTATTTTAGAACTAAGTGAAAATGCCCATTTATACCCACAATTAAATAGAAATACAGTGATGGACAAAACAAATTCTTTACATTTTAGATGGAACTGTTTGATATCTAATAAACAAATAGAGCTGCCTTATATCAAAGGAAACCAATACAATAAACAGATCAGAACTTTGTTCATGTTAGATATATTGGTTTAAACAAACTAAATTATAAAATTTTAAGGAAAATTGAGTTTTCAACATTCGTCTGACTAAGATTTTTTTCAGATATTGCTCAATAAGTATTTTTCTACTGCACAGATTTTACTCATTTTTAAATACCAAAATTCAAATGATAACGGTAAATTATCTAAGTGAATTTTATTTGACTCGGTCAAGCAGTTTGGACATGAGAATGTTTTTAACAGAAGGACATTAGTTAAACGACTAAGAATTCCACGTGGTCCAAGAATATACAGTGTTTGACAATACAATGGAAACATTTCCTAATTTTTTATAAATGGAACAAAATTGAATATAAATAAAAAAAAAATAATTTTTTGGGAGTACATAACTTGTATATACTTTTATTTACTTAAATAAATGAAAATTAAGAACATAAATTATTAAATTCTAATAAAACAAAACAAAATTAAAATTATTCATAACGTTTTCGCTAATTTTGGCATTTTGATTTCAAACATTACAGTAGCGAGCACAAAAAATGCAACGCTTGGGGGCAAATTATGATCTTTAATAACACTGTTCCAATAAAGTAATTAATTTTCTGTTTCTATTGCTGTTTAATATTTTTTAAATTATAAATTTTCAAAGTAACTACAGTTTGTTACAAATTCTTTTTAAAAGTAAATATTTTCGAATTAATTAAACAAAGTTAAACAAGTGCGAATGTTAAGTTTTTCAATTTAATTATTGGAAGTGGGCCGTAAAGTGTGGCAGGAAAAGCTGTTATTTTGGTTTCCAAGTTTATATCGACCTTCAAACTAAGGATACGTAAAATTTCGTTAATGGCGTACACTACTATTTATTTGATAGATATCGACAGACTATAAATAGATACAACAGACACCTGCTCATTGTAAAAATTCAATCCATACTAGAGTGGGCGGTAAAGTGGGAGGAAAACCCAAGTTTACATCGGACTTGATTATATGTACAACCTTCATATATAGCCCTATATGGGAGGTGGGTGGGTAAAGTGGGCGGGACACACGCGATTTCTGCTTCGAAGTGTAAAGTTTATTCTTCAAATTTAGTTATCGTACATGCTTTTGTTAAAAGAATCAACAGGAAAACTATGAAATGGAAGCTTCAAAGAACACTGTGTTTTTAGTGTTTCCTAACAAGGGAGGTGGCGGTAAAGTGGGAGGCCACGCCCATTTTTGGTTGTCCCGAGGTTTATAAGACACTTGAACTTCTGCTACAAAATTTTCGTTATCGTAATTGCTTCCGTTATAAGATACAGCAAAAACTAATATTGAACTTCATGTGTTTTCTAAGTATTTTGCATAAACGGGAAAGGGCGGTAAAGTGGGTTGGACGCGCCCTTAATTTTGTTGTCGAGATTATGTTCGCTTTGAACTAATGTGTAAAATTCCTTGAATTTTACTTATATGGGATGTGCACGTAAAGTGGGGGAACCACGCCCATTTCTGGCTTTTCCCGAATCCTAGTGACCTCGAACTATCTGCACAAATTCGGGAAAACGAAGCTCAACGAACACCTGTGTTCATTTTTTTGCCCATAATGGCAGGTGGGCTGGTGTGGGCGGGAAAAGTGGTTGGACCATGGCAGTTTTTGAGGTTATATTTGCCTTTGAGTATTGTAAAATTTGTATTTGACGTTTCTCTTTTGTAATGGGAGTGGGACGATAAGTCGAGAACCACGCTACTTTGTTTCGAAGTTTATATCGACACCTCCAACTAACCGTACAAATTCATTAATGGGTATAGCTGTTTTAAGAGATAATCAGAAATCAATGAAATGAAGCTACAATGAAGACCTGTGTTTCTAGTATTTGCCTATATGGGAGACGGCGGAAGTGGGCGGACCCGCTCCGTCTTTAGTTTCCAAATTTATATATGCCCTCGAACAATTAGTACAAGAATTTCGTTGAACGTACACTTCTATATTCTTGAAAATGTCAGCAAAACTTTGAAAGGGCTATAATGGACTGATTTTCTGTACTTGCCATAGAGGGTCGGCAGTAAAGTGGAGCGGACCCTGGCTTTTAAATTGTTTTTGAGGTTACATTGCCTTTGACCTATTATAATATATCGTTAAAATTTCACCTTATATGGGAGGTGGGCGGTAAAGTGGGCGGACCACACCCATCTTTAGCTTCCAAATTTGTATTGACCTTCGAACTATCTGTACAAAATTTCGTTGACATACATGTTTATTTCTAGGATATATCAGCAAAAAACTTTGAAATAGAGCTACAATGGACACCCTGTGTTTCTTTTGATGGTGGGTATAAAAATGTACCACAAAGTCCCCCAATATGGACATGATCATTTTTGTATGATATTTGATTTTAACTTCTGCGCCCTATTGGCTTCTAGAGCAATAGGGCGCAAAGACGCAAATTTGTTGAATTTTATATATTTTTAACTTCGCAATAACTTTAAATAGTCAGAGTATTGAGCTAATTAGGCTGCTTTTCTAACAGATGTATTTGGAGCTGTTTCCAATATGCTTTCAATTTTCTTATCCTTCACAATATCATATGAATCATTTTTCTCTCCAAACAAAATTTCCTATCAACGGGCAAATACCCCAGATTCAGTTTAATTAATAGAAAATAGATGTAAATGCATACTCCTCTTAAGAAACCATTAATTTTCCTCCAATTGTTTTTAATCCAAAACACCTTCATAGTCATCATACAAGTACTTATGTACATATAAAACACACACACACACACCTTATAATCAACTTAAACGTCAATAACATGCCAATTTATTTTTAACACTTGTAGAGATTTAAATTTAACTATACCAACTAACACACACACACATACATACATACATTCTAGTACCTATAGTATATGTTTTGGAATTAAATAAACTGTATGTAATCGCGTTCATCATTAATGAGTTCAGTAGTATAAATCACAATTTCCTAGTAGACAAATGTATTTAGAGTAGCATTGATTTAACGCAAAGCTTTTCTCAGTTTCACTTTATTATTTCCATAGCTTTTTTGTTTTCAACATATTCGTCTTAATAGTATTCGTTTATATTGGAAAATCTATCGAGCAGTTGAAGAAATAAAAAAAAATTGATTACCAAGCAAACATACATTTCTATGGATTCTTTGGACATTTAAATACTTAAGGTATTTTATACACCTGTCATTTTGTGCAATCAAATGTATTCTTGTTAAAAAAAATTTCCAATTTTTTTTTGTTTGTTTAAGTCTTTTAAATACTTTACAATTTTAATATTAGACAAATTCGGTCATTATGTTGTAATCGTGTGCTTATATGTGGGACGCAAATTATAGCAGTAATAAGACTAAAAAATGAATGGTTTGAAGTAGTATTATGGGCTAAAGGGTTAAAACTTTTGTTATAATGTTTTTAGATATGTGAGAGTTTTTTATTACTTCTTGATAAGTAAGCATTTTTTAAAATTACTATTTTTACAATCACAACTGTAAGACAACATTTTTTATTGTTTTTACGATTATTGCATTACTTTAATCACACATTTTAAACACCTAAATATATATTGACTTGTAACGAAGACAATTTTTGTTTGTGTTCGGATATACTCTAGCATTTCTTAAGTCCAACATATCAATGTTTTTTAAATATTTTAATTAAATGAAAATATAAAATATTTCAATTAACTACAAATATTTATATATTAGATATCAAATATGTTTGTTACAGAGTGTTTAATCATTTCAGAAATTAAAATTAAATCAGTGTATAAAATTACTTTTAATCGTAAGAAAAATGTAAAAATTTAAGTCCAGAACAGCCCACTTGGTCCAAAAAGTTACCTTTGGTATAAGTAAATCAAAGTACATACTAACAAATTATTAAAAATCCTATTATACCCTTCACCAGAGATGTAAAAAGTCACCAATTAACAAAAATATATAAAAATAATTCATTCAATTAAACACTTGCTCAAATTTGCATCTCTCACCAAAACTATTACATCAATTAATAAAAATTGTAAAAAAATAAAAATAAAAAATATTTCCAATTAATCAATTAATTAAATCAATCAACTAGATGATTGAATGAATTAAAAATGTGTATAAGAAATAAAATCATAACAAAATTTATTTTTTATTTTATTTTTACTTGAATATATTTATTAAATTTGTATAAAAATTTAAACAATTGTGTTAATTGAAAAAATACGGTAATATTTCTTTCTGTGTAACTTAGTCATTCATTTTTAGTAATTTTGTAATTTCTACAATATTCATCTAAGACCCCAAAATGTATATATATTCTGGTTACTTCTTGTTAGGAGAGTCGATATAAAGATGTCTGTCTGTCCGTTTGTCTATGTACCTTAGAAAAGTAACATCGGTTTATAAGTAGCTCAGATATCGCCAAAAAAGCCGATGATACCTCCAAAATTGTATTTGCTGTCTGCTTTTCTAGGCATCTATACAAGCTAGTGACTTTAGGATATTTTTTGAAAATTTTTGTTAAATAAATGTTCATTAGTGTCCTAGATATCGACCAAATAGGTTCTAAATTCTAATTTCCCTAAGAAACTCGCATTAAAAAATTTTTGTTATAAAAAAAATTGAGTCAAAAGGAAGAATTACGTCAGCGAATCTGCTTTTAGACATACCACAGAGTTAAAAGCCCATCCGTCCGCGTCTGTTCTAGTTACATAAAACTTATTTGTGTTGAATATCAACTAGATATTAAGCCTCGTTGGGATTTATGCTTGTGATTTTTTTGAAAAAAAGGGTTATATGGCAGCAATGGTCAATTATGCACCGATCTTCATAAAATTTGGTACAAATATTAATACTTGTATATAAGTTTTTTCACCGAATTTCATTAAAACATTTGTTATGGGTCTAGGTGGAATAATAGACCGATCACAATCAATTTCAATAGTCTTTGTTCTTGTAACGTAAAATTCCCCCGTACCAAATTTCATAAAATTATGTTCAAAATTGCGAACTGTACTTTAGCCAGCCATACGGACGGGCATCGTTAGATCGATTTAAAATGTGATATGCGTTACAAATTTTTATTAAATTTCAAAGTGGAAAAGTTTGTAAAAAAATTATAAATATTTTATCGGTAATAAAATCTTTGTTAGTAAATATATTGTAACGAACTTTTCAGTGAGTGTAGATTTTGTCATATAAAGTGAGCAATTGAAAAAACTTAAAGATTTTTGTCGCATTAATCCCACAATTCCCCCAAAGAAAACGTCGAAAATCGCAAAAATTGATTGATTGAATTGAAAAATTAAAGCCCCGTAGATTTTGATTTAAAGTTTTTAACAATATATTGAAGATTTCTAAAATATTTTCCACTTGTCGATTCGTGCTTTGGGATTTAAGAAAATATAGTCTAGTCAAAACCTTCATATAAAATGGGTCAAATTCGGAAAGTTGTGTAAATTGACCACTTGAGTTATTGGGCTTGTTTTTATTTTAAAGTCATCTCTGTGAAGTTACCTTTCAGAAAAGTGCAAAAATGTTTATATGTTGCTAAAGAAAATTTTATATTAGAGAAAAAAGTGTACAGTACTTTTCGCTTATAGTCACAACTCTTAATTGCACACAAATGGATGTCTGTATCGCTAAAGTGATTATAAACAAAATCTTATATATTCATTTTTTGTGAATATAAAAAAATAAAAATTCATGTTTATTAAANGAGAGTCAGTCAAAAATTAAAAAACATGAAAAGAACTGCACTTGAAAATAATTTAGGGATGATAGATAGCCGCGGGCAAAATAAAGAAAGGTAGTGTTTTCGTGAAAAATGGGGGTAGAACACGGGAAGACTGTATAGTCAATTGAGAAATACACTAAAGTGATTCAAATTAAAGGTAATGGTAAAATAAAACACCTAGAAACAAATAGAGCTCATTTACCACACCGACGCGACATACAGAGTCACTTAAACGCGTTATATTATTATTAAAATAACATATTGAAAAATGGCCGTTTAATTCACAAATTTTCAATTAAAATATATTTGCTCGTATAAGGTATAATGAATGGCCTTAAGACCCTTTTCGGCGGAGCGACAGTTTGTATGGGTGCAGGATGAAAAAGATGGACCGATCACAAAACCAATTTGTTAATAGGCCTGTGGGCTCTGGAAACTATTGAGAAACCATGTGGCAAATTTCATTAATGTTGTGTTAAAATTAGCGAAACTGTATTTGAACAACGGTTTAACATGGACACAGACGGACGGACTCACTGTAGATTCCGGCTCAGAAAGGATTCTAAGCCGATTGGTATAATTAGATGTTACATACAACATCAGAACAAAACGCATACAATCCCTCCCACCTATGTGGTTGGTAGGTAAAATGAAATTTTTAATAAAACTATAAAATAAAAACAATACAAGCATTATAAACTAAGTTTTTTAAATATTTCTGAGAAATACAGGGAATATTTTAAGAAAGATTTTTTATAACACAATTGAGGCTCCACAAAGAAAAATTATCAAATTAGCGCTTTGATATCATATCCTTCGAAACTAAAAGTGTATATAACCTCAAATGAAGAAGCGTATTTTTGTGCTAAAACTGTTACATTAAAAAAGTCTATTTTACGCAAAAGTTTACAAAAATTTGTAAATGAAAATTTGGTGATTGAAAAGAAGATAGGCTTCTGGAAAATACCGATAAGCAGCCTCCAAAGTGTGCAAAATTATTAAAAAAAACAAAATAAATAAAAAAAAACTTTTTAAACTAGAGATTTCCGAGTTGTGTGAAACTCCCAAAAACATCGAAAAAAATAAACAATGGATTCAATTGAAATTGAAAAACAAAATAAAATGTTTCAAGAAAGTAGTTGCGATTGGTGAAACTAAGTTGTCAATTATATTTCTCTAAGCTGGTTAGTGGCTTTTCTATATACAGAGTTATAAAGGTTTCCTTTTATTTTAAGATCACCCTCTATAGTTGCGTAATTAAAATCATACTTCTGCTATATGTTCCTGAAAATATAAATGGCATAAGTAAAAGGTCACAATTTTCTGAAATAAAATAGGAATTAAAAAATAAAAATAACAAATAAGATGGGGGATAACACATTTTTAAATTTATATACCCAACATTTAAATATTAAAAAACTTTATCAGTGTCGATCGAAAATCGTAGTTGACAAAAGTGGAACCATTAGATTATTGACATAGATATAGCTTAAAAGAGAACCAATTGAGAATAATACTCAAAAAGGCACACGTGACACAACTTGTTGTTTGTTTTATGAAATTTGTTACTGAACACATTCTTAGACTTAGGTTTTTCACAATCGACTAGTTTTGGACACTGAAACTTTATATCTATGTTATAATCTCTGTGGGAAACCATAACAAAATTTTAATTTTATTTTGTTGTTTTCCATATAAATTGTCGACTCGATATCGTGCAACAGGCCGTATATATTTTTTAATCATCATCATCTTGACCTCTAACAAAATTGTTTATTGGGTTACATACATACATAGTTTAATTTATAATTTTTCATTCAATATATTAACTCTAATGCACATACATATACACAACAAATACATCTACCAAAAAAAATTTATGACAAAAATTTACTTAACTATTTGGCTTTAAACATTTCATTTAGTTTAATTTTATTTAGTTTTTTTTTTATTTACTTAAAAATTTAAAAAAAAAAAAAAAAAAAAAAAAAAAAAATAAAAAAAAAAAAGCCAAATTAAAAAAAAAAAAAAAAAAAAAAAAAACAATTAAAAAATAAAAATATGTAATAAAAATTTAAATATTCAAAAAATGAAATAAAATAAAAACAATTACAATTTGATTTATACTCTATACTTGTATAAAGACCACAAATATGCTCATATATATTTTTTTTAATGTATATGTAAGTAAATATATAATTTAAATATTTAATTTAAATTATAAATTATTATAACTAAAAAAAAAAAAACAAAAATATACCACAAAATATTATTGTTGATAACAAAGTAGATTTCTTTGTTAAATGATTTAATTAATATATTACGTTTTTTTTATTTTTTTATTTTTTAACTTTTTTACTAAAAATGGATTTCATTCTTTGGTTTTACTACTTTAGGGGGGATTTATAAGGTTTTTCAATTTTTGTTAAATATATTATTTAATAAAATTAAGATTTTATTAAAAATATTTATGTAAAATTTGTTAAAAAACAAAATTGGTCCTTTGGTTCTTTATATATTTTTTTTATCATATTATGCTTTAGGGTTAAAGGCACTCAAATTACTTTTGTTTTTGTTTTAAAAATATAATAAAATATATATTTTTTTTAATGTTGTTAATTAATATATATTTTCTTTTTTGTTTTAGCTAAATTTAATAAGGCTTGGCCGCATCTTTAGAACGTTTTAATTGCACCTTTAAACGTTTAGTTCCAATTTGAAAGCCATGCATCGCTTGTATGGCAGCTGAGGCTGAGAGTGGATTATCGTAGGACACGAAACCAAAACATTTGGACAGATTTGTTTGTTTATCGATAAATACTTTGGCAGATAAAACAGTACCAAAAGGTAGAAATGTTGAAGCGAGATCAGTATCGGTGAATTCTTGAGGTAGATGGTAAATAAATAGATTACTGCCTTCGGGTCCTGGAGAGTAAATAAAAGAAAGTGAATAATAATAATAATAATTTTTGTGAGAGTCCAAGTTAATAATTAATTAAATTATAGGCTTGAAAAATCAAAATTAAAATTTAGATCAAACTATTTTGTTTTAATTGCTTTCCAGCTAAATTTCTCTAGGGTTTTTAAATTTGTAAATTTTTTTTTAATTTTTGAAAATACTTTTTTTTTAATTTCTTTTACAAAAATCCTTAAAATATTAATTTAAGAATATTGTTTTTATTTCTAAACCCTCTTTAATAATTTTCCCCAATATCCTCATTTAAAAATCTCCTCTCTCTTTCTCATCCTTCTACTTTGACAATTTTAATTAATTTTTCATGTTTGTTTTTTTTTTTAATGAAACATTTTTACAATCAATTTATTTCCCCCCGGATCTAACAAAAGCAGGTGTGTGTATACAAAATTATTATTAATTTTTTTTTTTTGCTTTTCTTTTCAATTTCATTCATTTCTTTTTATTATATTTACGTTTTTGAAACATAATAAAAACCCAGCATATAAAAAACAAAAAAATACAAAAACTAACCTTCAATTTGTTTGCCAGCTACTCCTGCGGCGGCTGCCTGTAGTGCTGAAGCCGTTAGGGGTGCTGTTGCTGCTGCAGCAGCAGCATAAGCACCATTGGTCAATGGATTAAGTGTTGGAGCGTATGGTGATGTAAGAGCCTCAGCGCCAGTCCCTAAATGGAAAAATACAAAAATTATACAAAAAACATTTTAAATAATTTTATTTTTATTATGTTGTATAGAATTAAAAAAAAAAATAAAAAATGGTGTATGGGTGTTACTAGTAATAACCTGATAATTATGTTCACATATTCGTTTTGTAAGAGAAGTGGCAAGTATGTGTATAAATATGAGTAAGTATTTAATAAAAAGGCAAAACAATATCATATATTGTAAAACCTAAACACATAAAAATACTCACAGATACTTATACATTTTTTTTATATTTATATGATTACAAAGGAAATAAATATATACGGAAACAAAATGAACATTATTTTTATTTAACATTTAAACACATACACGCACTACAAAAATACTCCAGGGAAAAAGGAGCAAAAAAATTAAAACATCTAGGGACAAATGAAAACCAGGATTTCTATTGGTAAAATGTTTAAATGTATGTATGTGTATGAGTATGAGTGTAACTAAAGGTTTATGTATGTGTATATTTGAAAAAAGGTTATTTAAATAAAACAAACATACAAACACAAATTAATATAAGTACCAGGTACAGTGGGAGGAAAATAAAAAGGTAAATACAAAAATTAAAAAAAAAAAATCTAGATATGTTATAAAAATTTAAAAATTAATTTTATCAATGTATCTTAGAATAATACCTTGCCAAAAATATATATTATTTTACACAAAAACTTTTATTAAAGGTCTATATAAGAACTGTGAAATGTATTCATTAACCACAAAATTCTTGATTGAAATATTAATTAATATTTTGGGTATTCTTCTAAATACAATTGCTACCAAAAATTATTTTCTAATTTATAATAAAAATAACTGTTCCTTTCTTAAATCAAAAGTACTGAGCAATACAGTTTTTTACACTGAAAACAAAAAATAGTAATAAAATTATATCGAAATAAAAATGAAAAAAAGCTATTTTTTTACAATTCAGTTTTTAAACTAGAAGCAAAATTTATTTTTCAAGAAAAAATTATTTCAAAAGCAAAAAAAAAAAAAAATACCAACCACAGGACAAAGTGTATTAGTTCTATAACTAGTTCAAAAATATATAAAAATAGCCTGTACTTGTTCCACTTTGGCGTTACGACCAATAATTGTTTGAAATTGTCACAGTCAGAACTAGACCTATATAAAAGTTAGAGGACGGTTTTAGATGTACATGTATTTTTAAAAATTTAATATAAATAAGTGTTATGAAAGCACAACTCCATGTTCCATATTTCATAAATATCGATCCACAATTGACCGTAGCTCCCAAATGAAAGAGCCAATTTCAGGAATCACCAAAAAGTGAATAAATTCATGTGCATCTTGGTATCTTAATATCAGTATAGGTCCTTAATTGGCTACTTCCCGAATTTTGGTACACATGGGCAATGTTTAAAAATTTAATTTTCTTAATACAGCTTTATTGTTTTTTTTTTTTTTTTAATTTATGAAATTTGTTAAAGAGTTTATACAAGTTTTTTAAACAGTTCTAGGAAGTCATTCGAGAACCAGTTATTTATTCTCAGAAATGAAAAAGAAATACAGAATAAGTTCTAGTTCCTAGTTCCCTAAAACTTTTCTTAGGACGAATTTACAATCTCAATGTGGTTCTACTCTTTTAGAGGTAGAATTAGTAGTGATACCACTGAGGATATCATAAAAGAATTTGAAGTGGTTCTGATTACATTAGCTCTAGAACTAGTGATTTTAGAACATTTTCTAAAATGTTCTAAAATCACTAACATTTTTCCATTAAAACTAATTTTAATGTGTTTGGTACACTTATGAAAAATATTTTAATAAAGTCCATACACCGGTTTGTATGACTTATTATCTTATTATAGCGATTGTATAGCAAGTAGTTTCTCAATTTGTATACATCAGGCGCGGATCCAACTCAAGCTTTTGGGGGAGTAAAATAGAATGATTTTCTCAACTATTTCTTCACAATTTTTGTTTTAGTATATATTTTATATTAAGTACTTTAATTTTGTGGAGGGAAATGTCCTTCCCCCCGCCTGGTATGCATGGCACTAATAAGTACTATGTCTCTAATCCAACTTTTTTTATTAACTCTAGTTTTCGCAATAAATATCAATAAACAGATAAAGTGATATTAAGCATATTTTGTTAAGAAGAAAATAATAAATAAATTTTTTTAAAAATTTTAAATCAAATATTTTATTAAAAATTTTAAATTAAAAAAAAAATAATAATTTACACTTTTTTGAAATTTTAAACTTACTTACTACGACAAACCAACCCTTCCTTCCTTTCTTCAAGGATACAAATAAGTCGCAATAAGTCTGAAATGACACTGGATACGTCGATGAAAATTTGACAGCTGATATAAATGATTCTAAATTATAGATTTTTACCAAAACACTAATTTCGAAAATTTTATCGGTTACGATATTTTAACGATCAGGGCTCGATAAGATCGATACTATTTACACTCATAATTATTAAAAATGTTAAGCGATCAGGGCTCGAAAAGATCGATACTATTTACACTCATAATTGTTAAAAATGTTAAGCAGTTTAAATGATTGTTTTATTCCAATTTGTAATTCTTTATCATTAAATTTCGACTAAAGGTTTAAATTTCTCTTAAGACTACAGTGCGAACTCATACACAGAAAAAAGTCACCAATTAACAAATATATATGAAAATAATACATTAAATTAAAAATTTGCTCAAATTTGCAACTCTCAACAAAATTATTATATAAATTACTAAAAACAATAAAAAATACAAAACCATAAAATATTTCCAATTAATTAAATCAATCAAGTAGATGATTAAATGAATTAAAAATGCCTATAGGAAATAAAATCATAGGAAATTTTATTTTTATTTAATTTTTTCTTCAATGTATTTATTACATCTTGATAAAAATTTGAATAAACTACGGTAATATTTTTTTCTGTGTAATGTTGATATATACACAGAAAAAATTATTACCGTATTTTTTTACAATTAACTTAGTTGCATCAAAATTTAATAAATATGTTCAAGATAAAATAAAATAAAAATTAAATGTTAGTATGATTTTTTTTTATTCATTCAATTATCTACTTGATTGATTTAATTAATTTATTAATTGAGAATTTTTTTCTGTTTTGTATTTTTATAGTTTTTAGTAATTGATATAATCATTTCGGTGAAAGGTGCAAATTTGAGCAAAGTTTTTGATTAAATGAATTATTTTCATATATAGTTGTTAATTGGCGATTTTTTTCTGTGTATTAGATATAAATCTTGAAATTTGTTGCATTGTGAGCCCATGATTTTCACTCACTGGAAAGAAGATCTTTAATATTTTTTATGCGTTTGTAGTGATGTTTGTTATACTGAAAAATGTCGGTATAACCCTCCTCCTTAAACGCACATTTTGAGTCAATTTAACGATGTCCGTCTGTCTGTCTGTCCGACCATACATGAAATTTTAAAAATACATATATGAAAAATAAATAAAACATAGAAATCTCCTTTATGTTACAATTTTTATATATTTCAAAACATCTTTAACATTTTAAATGGACATTTTTTTATAATCATTTCATATATATGGTCATTGTTTTAGTTTCAACGAAACCGAAATGGATAAGCACCACGAATGCTAATAAAGTATGTAGCGACACAGAAAATACCTATTCTATTGGTGTCTAATTATGATCCAGAAAGTCTATTAGAGAGCCTCCAAATAGAGTCAACAAAGTAATTTTCCATTGCAAACTTGTTTAGTTATTCACTGTATTTCTTTTTTTTATATGTATGTATACAAATATAACCATATGTCTGTATGGTACTTGTTTTAATTTGTATGAAATTTTTTTCTAATTATACAAATACAAGTGTATAATAATTTTCCTGGTTTTATTATTTACCTCTATTATATTTTCAAGTATAGACACAGATACATATGTATATATACATTTATATGCTTGTATTGAAAAACATAAATAACATAACTCAACATAAATATACATATTTACTAACATTTAAAGTAGGTACACAAAAAAAGTTGGATATAAAGAACATTAAAATTTTTTGTTTGTTCAGGCGCAGATCCACGGGGAGGGAAAAAGGGAAATTTAACTCCCCAAAATTAAAAAATTAAAATGAAAAATTTCTACTCAATCTTAAAATTTAGGGAAATAGTTGTGAAAATCATTATATTTTCCTCCCTCAAAAGCTTGAGCTGGTTCCGTGCCTGTGTTAGTTAAATGGATTGAAAGCAGATATTTGATCAAAAAGCGATTAATTTTTAATAAGTGATACTGAGAGATTTTTGATTATATTTTCTCAGAATATATTTGTAATCTCTTGTAACTCTCTCCTGGTTTTGTTATTAAAAAAGTATGTATTTTATTTGTGAGATGCTCGACCAAGTGATGGTGATATTTGACAACAAAAATAGAGAAAAATGATCCTATAAATTTTATTCTCCTTTAAAGATTTCAAAATTCACGATCAAGAAATAAAAACATTTTGTAATAAAACAGTTATGAGATTTAGTATAAATTTTTGGGATTCAATTTTATATTTCGAACAAATCGTTTTGTCTACATATTTTAATTACATACCTACATATGTATGTAAAAGGATGTAAACATATTTACATTTACATAAAACTAAAACAAAAGAAACACACTTATGTGAATACAATGGTAAACTTTAAACAACTTTTTAACATCATACAATTTTTTGCTTTTTTTTGCAATTTTAAGCATCTCTTTGGGAATGTTTGAGTGTGAGATACAAAATTTTCAAATTTCATATTCTTTTGTGTTTATGAAAAAAGTAAAGAAAGGAAGAAAAAAAGGAAAACATGAAATTCAAAAAAACGAAAAATTACACAAAAGGATTTAAAATTGGCGTTCAGTTGCATAAAAGGTTGTATGAATAGTTTTTTTTTCTCTCTTTTTTGTTTTATTATTCATTGTTGTATTGTTGTTTTTAATTGAGGTGCTTGAATAAATAAATAAAAAAAATAAATATTATTTTTACGGAATATTTTATAATCACGAAAAACTAAGAGAGAACTTCACGTGTTATGAAAGGAAAATATTTAAAAAACTATGAAATTAAAATTACAAAAATATATATGATGAGTGTTATAAACTATAAAACGAAAAAACAAAAATATGGTCCGTTAATTTGGAAAATTTTAAATAAATAAAATAACCATAACATTGTTGAAGAAAATAATTTTCAAATAATTTATTTAAATTATTTTAATTAACTTTAGTAGTATGAAAATTATTTTGTTTATAACTTTTCATTTATAGAACTAAAATTCTGAAAGCTTTATAGCTCTTTTATAGTCCTTCCAAGGACTTTTATGTGGTTGAGAATTTTGGAATTTGTTTACCCCCCTATAACAAAAATTATTTTTTTAATAACAAACAATTTCAAGCTTTTTTTTATTAATTTCTTCATTAAAATTAAAGTATTTTTCAAACTTGTTTTCAATACATTTTCTTGCTACTGGCATCAAAGCCTTTTCACAGAATTCAATTCCATTCTCTATATTTTCCAGCAAACTTCAACCAACTTTATTCATTTAATCTGAAAATCTTTTGACAAATATTTTAGTAAAAACAAACACACTACACTACCAATACAACAACTAAAAAATAAATAATAAAAAACATTTTTTTTTAATTCCACTTCATAACACCTGACTTAAGCTGGGGTTGCCACTAAAACAAAAGAAATCAAAACATTTGAAAATACCTCTCTAACGTTCAAAATATTTACCAAACTAAAGTTTTTCTCTGAAAAATATTAAAACAAAACGAAAAAAAATCCCCAAACCAGTCAATGTTCATGATTAAATAAACAAATCTTTATGGGTTTTATGGTACACACACACGCACACATACACTCACATATGTTAAACAAATCCTTCTATATGTTCGGAAAGTCAAATTTAATACACAGGAAAAAATATATATAAAAAATCAACAACGACAACACAACATAATCTCAAACTTTTAACTTTTACAATACAACTGACAACCATTAAACTGCCAACTGACTAAATAATAAAAACAACTAAAAAAAAAACACATCAAATCTAAATTTTTGTTAAAAAACCAAAAGCATACAGGCCATTGAAAGTTCTTTAACTGCAAAAAAAAAAAAAAAAAAATAAGAAAAAATAGGAAAATAATTGTGAAAAACAAAATCGTTGCAAAAATCAAAAAATGCTCACACATTGAAGAATATTCAATTTTACGCTTTCAATAGTGAGGATTTTTTTATTTAAACTTTTATTTTTCATAGCTATTTTTTTTCTTTTTAAAGAAAAGTGCCCTACTTTGTTGGAGAGAAAATTAAGTGAATTATGAAGGAGGATCTAAACACTTTTTGATTAAAAATTTAAATAAATTGTTTCTTAAAAAAATTAAATTAACACTCTTATGCAAGAATCAACACAAAAAAAATCCTGATGAAAAACATCCCTGCGGAAAATTTGTGCCAATTATATTAATGAAACGGTTCCTCAGTACCAGTTGAGTACCAACTGACACCTAACTCGTCACCGAAGTTCAAATTAAGAACCAGTTGACACAAACATACTTACAATTTAACAGTTGAGAGTCAAATTATCAATCATTGGCTGAGTGGTTAATGTTATAGACTACAAAACAACATACTTTATATCCTTCGAACCCATAAAGATTTGGGTTCGATGCGGGGTTCGCACCATTAATATTAAGGAAAAATTATAAAATAAAATTAAAGCATAAATTTAATAAAAATAGTAATAAAAAAATGTTTAAAAGATACCGAATTTTTATAAAATTTTTGTTATATATATCGACACTGAAACTGTCCTTTAGGACCAGTACTGTGACCTATCCTGCGAACTGTCCCAAGGGGCTAATTAGCCACCTCCAATGACAACACCATGTAAAATTGACAGGTTCTTCTCATATAAAGTTCCGGAACTGGTAAGGGTTACAAGCCCTGAAAACCAGTCACGTGAATAGTTTTGAACCGGTTCTATTTACTCTAGGGATGTTACAATTACAGAATGTATATTTTTATATGGGACCAATGTATTTCAATTAAATATTACTATATAGTGGTCGGATCATAACCAAATTCAATAATCTTTGTTTTTGGAATATAAAAGGAGTAAATTAAATTATTTTCAATTACACAGTTTATATAGACAAACGAACTGACAGACGTCATTAAATCAACAGTTAGTATATATTAAGGAGAGTCTTAAATCATATGGTGTAGAAAGTATAAAATTAATTGCGAAGTTCATGATTTTTACAACTTTAAAGACTTCTGGGAGCTATGATTGAAAATTTGTAAACTTGACTTCTAAGGACATGAAATTTTGTTTATGAAATTGAAACTATTGGGTAAATCTTTTTGAATTAATGAAGCTTTAAATTTCATAAAAATATATTTTATAAACTTTTTCGAAATAACTCCACTTTTTATTAAACTTTATTCCAAATAAAATAAATTTTTACGAGTTCAAGCCAGAAAGTATTTTTATATTTTTTTTATTGATGGTAAATAATTGTTTCCGAGAGCTCTCTTCTCCGTACAATCTCTGTTTAAAGTGCCATTTGTTTTTTTTAAAGTGTTTTTTCCCCGTACGTACAAGTGTCTTGTCAGACCAACTATTTTTTAGATAATTTTATTTTCCACAACATAAGGAAAAAATCCGAGAATTCAAATCTGCTTAAAGAATATAAACCAATGGACATAGAGTAACATATAGAGACGAAATTAACAAAATGTATTTTGTTGTTGCATGAGTTAGGTTTTTGACAACCGACTTAGGTTTTTGGAAATTAGTTTTGTCTCTTATTACTCTTTGCCAATGAGTGAAGTGAATTACTGCAACAACAACATTTCACTCTCCTCGCTTACAAGTTCTGTGTGTATTCAACACATTTGTGAGAGAGAGAAAAACATGATAAAAAACAATTTTTTCTGTAAAATTTAAGGAAAATTGCACACGCAACACATTTTTCCACTATCACACGATATTTTTATTTTTTTTCAGGCACATTTATGGAATTTTCGGTCTCCTTATGCGAATATTTTCCACAAATTGAAAAATTATTTTTTATTTTATTTTTGACATTACTTCTTTGTTTGTTGAAATTTATATTGAACAACAAAATTGCTACTTTAGGTATTAAAAATAAAACAGAATTTAAAATAATTTTAAATTATTTTCATATTCATCAACAAAAAGTCAAAAATTTAATTATATTACCATGTGTGGGTGTAATGCGCATAAAAAAGAACTGCGAATATAATTCTGGTTAATTACATTTAGTAATTCATTAATACTCTTTTGATCAACTATGTATGATTATGATGTATGCACTAATAGATTTAAATGCACTAATAGATTTAAATAAAATTTGACTAATACAATCTTAAAGTTAGGTGTTTTTTGACAACAGAATTAGGTTTTTTGACAAGATTTCCATTCTTAATATTCTTTGTTCTAAACAGAAAAATAAAATAAAACTCAACAAGTAATCAGTATTTTTGATTTTTTTTTCTTTACAATAAAATACTTAGAATACTGGTGTTCATCATGAGTATTCTATTTACTTGGCATGGCCCATTAGAGTGTCCAGAGAATAGCGTTTTTCGATGTAGGAACACCCCTCAAACGATGCGTAAAAATTAGCTGAATAAGGGAAAAATATTAAAAGAGAGTCCGATTTTAAAATCATGAGACCCATACATTTTGGTCAAGAAAAAGTTTCAATTTTTTAATCGAAATGGGTATAAAAATTCCTGATTTTATGCCTTATGCGTCCTTACTCTATTGCATTTTTTTTAATTTTATCCTTAAAAAGAACAAAATTATAAAATTCTTTTTTATTTTTTAAGAAAAATATCAAATTTTTTTTTGATAAAATGACGATTTATAGACCAATATATTTGCGAAAATTGTTTCAAAATATTTTTTTCTATAATTGGCTTAGAATTACGAAGATTGATTCCCGTTTCAAAACTAAACTCAATACTATCTTTTGGATGAAATGTTCTAGCCCCGTGACACGTAATCGCTAGTAGGGAACTGAAGATCAATTTAAATTTTTTTTAATATTTTTCTCATATTCAGCTAATTTTTATGCATCGTTTAGGGGTGTTCCTTTAAAATTTTTGTCTACGGAATACTCTATGACCCATGTAAGAAATTTTATTCAATTTAATTTATTTAATTATAATTAATCATAATTCTCCAAATATAAGAAAATATTTACAATCGATAAACCAATTACTTGATATGTTAATAAAAGTATTAAATAAAATGCAACGAAAAAATAGCTGATTTATAAATTTAAAACTTAGTCGGGGTTCACACAGAGCAAATTTTCTTGACGCAATTCTGACTTTATAGAGGGGAGAAGTAAAGAGAATGTAAAAGTTTAGTATTCTCTTCACCTCTATCTCCTATAAACTCAGAATTGCGGCAAGAAAAATTGCTGTGTGTGAACACCGACTTATGAATTTAAAGACCTTTGAACTTTGAAAAAAAAATTGACTACCAAAAAAATATATTAATTTTTCGTTAAAAAATACCTTCAATTTGTTTAAAATTTTGAAAAGTACCAAGCCATAAAAACCGTTTAACACCTACTAATTTCCTCTCAATGGCCTTTTCGTCCCAGTTATGTATTTGTCAAAAATTCTGTTCTATGATTTTGCGTTTTTCTTTTATTTTTTTTTCATGTTATCTTTTGTTTTTATTTAAGTATTGATTGAGATTCAGCAGATTTGTGTTGTTTTAGTGTTGTTGCTGCTATGGTTGTTAGTGTTTGTAGCTGCTATTGCTGCTGTTGTTGTTATTTTATTTCTAATAAAAATTCAAAATCATTTTGTTGTTTTCAGTTCACAAAAAAGATCAAATAGAAAAAATTCGAAAAAATAGAAAATACCCGAACTAACCAAACAAACAAACAACTTTTATTGTTTAAAGTCCCTCCTGATATAAAAGTAAAGTCACAGACAAACTTACAAACACACACAGAGAGACATGTACAGACAACCAAATAAATAGAGATAAAATAAAAGTTCAAAAAACATATTGTTGTGTGTGTTATTCATTTTCATGAACAAAAATTTTTGTTGTTGTTATTTATGGAAATATATTTTGTTTCTGCATATTTTTTTATTGTCACCATATCCTGTCGTTGTTGTTTATTGCCAAAGAATATCATTGTTTCGTTTAGCAATTTTTGTCATATTTTTTAAGCTTTTGAATGAATGAACAGCAGTAGCAGCAGCAGTAGCTATGTTTTTTGATTTTCATCTTTTGTAAGGTTTTTTTCCTGATTTTTTTTTATTATTTTCAAATATTTTCATTTATTACATTCCATTCAATGGCTATGTTGTTGTATGTTTTTTTTGTTTTGTCTTTTTACTATAAAACGTAAAAAATATATATTAAACAAAAACAAAAAAATTGTACTTTGATATTTAACAGTTTGCAGATTATTATCCTTTATATACATAGAGTTTATTCTGTTTTATTTTTATTGTTTGTCCTTTTTCTATTTATGACGAAAATTTTTAATATGAAACCAGTGAGGAAAAATTAAAAAAATAGATAAAAGTCGACTAAGGAGAGGCTATTCGACAAATATTTTAAGGATTTTTTAATGAAAGCATCCTTTAGGAACAAAATATCCTAAGAATTTTTTGTCATAACTAATCTACATTTTTTTCAAGATCTGTTTCAAACTTAATGTTTAACTTTAAATGCTGTTATTTAATAAATCGCTGCTTATAAATACGTTTATTAAAATTTGAACAATAAATTTGTTTGATATAAAACAACCAACAACAAATAAAAAAAGCTGTAAATTTGAAAGAATTTTTATATTTATTAAAATTGTATGCAAAAATATTTATTATAAACAAGTATTTGTCATCAGTCTTTGTGCAACTTTGTTTGGCAAAAATCTCTTTGAATTATTAGTGATTTTTTTGTTTAAAGAAATTTTATTTTTTATGAGTCAATGACTTTTAAATACGGACTTCCTGACATTATAAAATTTTCCTAATAATGTATTTAAAGTAATAGCTAGAATTTAAAAGCTTTTATATAGTTGAAAGTGATCAGGTTCACGAATTTGCTTTTTGTTATTAAATAACTCTAAATGTATAGGAAAATTTTTTATACTTGAATAAATTCCTTAACACGTATTTTCAATTACAATTCTGATAACAATTTTCTAAAAATTTACTTAAGTCTCTAAGCTTTTAATGAAACATATTCTCTGAAAATAATTAACAATAAAAAGCTTATTATATTAAAATGTTAATATATAATATACTAAAAGTTTTTATAACTACTTTGTCGCATATATTAAAAGCTTAAAGCTAAGTCTAAAAGTTTTTTATATAGTGCTCCAAAAAATAGTTAAAAAGCTTTCTATGTTATAATTTCATTCTGCCTTATTCATAATAAAATTTTAAATTTATAAACACTTTATTAATTAAATTTGTATGGAAATTTTGTCTTTAAAGCTTTTATAAATTTGAAACTTTTTTTATGAATAAGGTAGTTAATTAATTTGTTATAGAACTTTTGAATAATTTGAAAGCTTTTAATTTATGTGCTATGTTTTCTAATGTTGATTAATATTTCTCTAACTTATCATGGATCGCCATAAATATTTGCAGATTTTCTGCAGTAATAAAGTTTTGCAGTGATTTAAAACTTAAAAGCTGAGACATGCTAAAATCTGTAATGTCCACTTTAACAGTAGTAGTAGCCCCAAAATGAAAAACAAACAAATTTAGTGCTTTTAACAATTTTCTTTTGACCCTTTTTGCCTTTTTTTAATTTTTTAAACAAAAAATTTTTTTAATAAATTTGAAAATTTGTGTACTAAAAGGGAAATTTCCCTCCCCAAAATGAAAAATCTTAATGCAAAATTTGTACTAAATCATTAATTTAAAAGGAATAGTTGTGAAAATCATTATATTTTCCTCCCCCCAAAGCATGAGCTAGAACCGCGCCTGGGTTCATAATAAATTTTAGTCCACTTTGCTATTAATATTTTCATATATAACTTGGTATCAGTGTAAATAAAATGTTAAATCAAATTTTAAAGCTTCCAACTAAATTTACTTAAGTGCGAAAAATTAAAGCTTTTAAAAGTACTGAACTTTATTGGTTGGTGCTAAAACTTCCGACAATTTTGAAGCTTTAAATAAAAAAATTAGTTTTAGTTTTTAATTAGGAAAGCTAAAAATTTTGCTGAAATTGCTAAAGCTACGGAAAGTTCTTACTGAACTTTATTGGTGGATGCTAAAGCTTCCGACAATTTTGAAGCTTTAAATAAAAAATTTAGTTTTATTTTTTAATTAGGAAAGCTAAAAAGTTTGCTGAAATTGCTAAAGCTACTTAAAGTTTTAAAGCTTTAATAAATATTTAACTTAAAATTTAATAGTTTTTATTTTTTTAAGCTTTTTTAATAATTTCAAAATTAAATTATTAAATTTTAAAGCTTTAAATAAAAAAGTAGTTTTAATATTTTTAAATTCAGAAAGCTAAAGAATTTGCTGAAGTTGTTAAAGCTACCGAAAGTTTTAAAGCTTTAGGATATATTAAATAAAAGTATTTAAGTTAAAATTAATCAATTTTGCTTTTTTAATCTTTTTTTCGATTTGGAAATTAAATTATAACATTTTGAAGCTTAATTTAATTTTTTTTTAAATAAAGAAAACTAATAAGTTTGCTGAAGTTGCTAAAGCTATCGAAAGTTTTAAAGCTTTAATATATTTTAAATATAAGTATTTAAGTTAAAATTCAACAGTTTTCATTTTTTTAAGCTTTTTTCACTATTTGGAAATAAAATTCTAAAAGACAAAAGTAAGAAAATATCAACAAAATTTTGAAATAATACAAATTAAAAGAAGAAAGTTTAAATCTTATTAAATTTTTTAAGCTTTGACATAAAAGCAATACAACAACATTTACAATAACCTAAAACAATTTTAATTATGATTTCGATTTTAAAAAAATGGTTTACTTACTCTGTTAAAATTTATTGGCAAAAGGTTTTAAAAATATTTGTATCAAAATAAGCTTATTTCAAACTTTAAATATTATAAAGCTTTTAAAAATTATAAAGATTTTAAAGTTGGGACTTTTATATTCTATAGTTTTGAAAAAAATTTTTTTCTGTTCTAAATATTTCATTTAATATATAAAAGAAAAAATTCTTCTAATCATATAGCTAAATATCAAAATACATACATTATAACTTAAAGCTTTAAGTTATTTCTTTAATTACAGGTAAGGAGTTTTTTAAAATATATTTCTTATATCTTACAATTGTTATTAATAATATTGCATGTTATAATAAAAACAGGACATTTAAGGGAGAGAAAAAAGGTAAAATAATATAAATGCTATAAAAATACAATTAATTAGCTTTAAAAGCATGCAATACTATAAGAAAGGGGTGCATTAACTAATTACAATAAGTAAAACTTTCTAAACTAAACAAAAACACATATAAACACAAAAACAAATAAAACTATTTACGGAATGTAAAACAAAAAAAGTCATTTAATTGTAAAGAAAAGAAAAAGAAAGAGAGAAAATAAGAAAATTTTATTCTACTTACATAAAGCATGATGATGACCAGCTGGGCCAGTAGCAAAATGTGCAGCTAATGAAGGTGGTGTAGCAGCAGCCATAGACATTTGATGAGCAGCGGTTAGTTGAGCCATATGAGCTTGTTGCTGTTGATGATGATGTTGTTGTTGTTGCTGCTGCTGATGTTGCTGTTGATGATGATGATGAACCTGGGCTGCATTAAATGTAAGAGCCTGAGATGTTGGCACACTATACTGAGGCTGGCTAGTAGCATTTTGTGTAACATGTAAACTAGGCTGTACACTGCCGGGATTCAAAGAGGCTAAGGTAACCAAATTTTGCATGGATATGGGGGTGGCCAATAGTCCGTTGCCAGGAGTAGGGTTGTTGGTGGGGGCAGCAGCGGCTGCGACTGCTGAGGCCGATAATGAAGCAGCTGTGGTACTATGATCCGGTGGGAAATTTAGTCCTGATTTTTTTATCCATTTTTTTTTATATTTTATAGTTTTTTATGTATTTTTTTTTTTTTTTTTTTTTTTTTTTTTGTGGTTTTTTTGATGGTTTAAAGGTTTATATATAGTTTTTTTGATTTTTATACATGACCACATCAAGTCAATCATAGACATACAAAAATGTATTTGAACGAATTATAAACATAGGAAAAACACACCAATTGATTATTTACATTTACAGTAATAAAAATTAATTAAATCAATATAAAATAAACAACATAAATATTATCTAATTAATTCTTCTTTTCTTAGGGAAATTGGAGACAAATTTTATAGTTTTAATGCCAGGGCAAAAATTGTTAAAAATAATAAATAAAATTATTTAATATTATTAAAATAAAACAACAATAAATAATTTCTAATTAATTTTCTTTTTCTTAGAGAAATTGAGATAAATTTTATAGTTAAATGCCAGCAAAAATTGTTAATAATAAAATAAAATAAAATTATTTAATATTATTAAAAGCTTTTAGTTTTTATTCGATATTTAAAAAACTTTTAAAAAGCTTATTATTTTGGCTAAGCATGTTGCAAGATTTATTTTAAAGGGCTCTCTGAAGCTAATGCCTGCTAGAAATGTAGCATTTTAAATTTTTGTTTAGTCAGCCTATAGACAAGACTATAAAATGATTTAGTTTATAGACTATTAACTGTCTGGACTATAGACAAGACTATGAGCATAACTATAGTCCGGTCTATGGACTAGACTATAGCCTGAACTATAAACTAACTTCAACTGGTCTGGAGTATAGACTAGACTATAGTCTGGAGAATATGCTAGACCATAGGCTATACTAAAGACTATACTTAATTCTGGTCTAAATTATAGACTAGATTATAGGCTAGACTATAGACTATATTATAGTCTTGATTATAGACTGTACTAAAGTTTTGACTATAGGCTACACTATAAACTAGACTGAAGGCTAGAGCAAACTATATTGTCGAATATAAACTAAACCGTATTCTGGACTATAGACAAAACTATAGCTTGGACTATAGTCAGAACAAGATTACAATAATCTGTAGTATAGTCTACAATAGTATGGTCTACAGACCATAATATTGAAAATTAAAAGAGAAAAATTTGAATGCAAGTTTTAATAAAGTTATGCAGCTTTTAGTTTTAATTCGATATTTTGGCTAAGCATGTTGCAAGATTTATTTTAAAGGACTCTCTGAAGCAAATGCCTGCTAGAAATGTAGCATTTTAAATTTTTGTTTAGTCAGCCTATAGACAAGACTATAAAATGATTTAGTTTATAGTTTATTAAATGTCTGGACTATAGACAAGACTATGAGCATAACTATAGTCCGGCCTATGGACTAGACTATAGCCTGGACTACAACTGGTCTGGAGTATAGACTTAACTATAGTCTGAAGAATATGCTAGACCATAGGCTATACTAAAGACTATACCTTATTCTGGTCTAAATTATAGACTAGATTATAGGATATATTATAGTCTTGATTATAGACTGTACTAAAGTTTTGACTATAGGCTACACTATAGCCAAAACTACAGTATACACTACAGTATGTACGATACCCTAGTTTAAACGATAGCATAGTATATAGTCTGGACTGTAAACTAGACTGAAGGCTAGACCAAACTATATTGTGGTATATAGACTAATCCGTATTCTGGACTATAGACTAAACTATAGCCTGGACTATAGTCAGAACAAGATTACTATAATCTGTAGTATAGTCTACAATAGTATGGTCTACAGACTGGAAAGTAATAAATACTTATTTTTTAAATAACAAATTTTTGCTGGTTTTAATTAATTTAAATTAAAAAAAAAAAAAAAATAATAATACAAAATAAAGAAAAAGAAAATTATATTAAAAAAATAATAAAACATATACATACAAAACAAAATAATACAAAATCAAAGTAAAAAAAAATCAAGGCATTAATTTTAATTAAACACAAAAATATTAAATAAAAAAAATAAAATAAAAATTCAACGTTTACTGCTTTTTATGCAAAAATATAGAAAAAATAAATGCTGTTAGACAAAGAAATTTTTGTTTAAATTTAGTATCAAAATATTATTGCTAAATACAAAAAAGTTTTTTTTTTTTTAAATTTAATTAATGATGCTGCTGTTTTTAGAATTTTAGCCAAGTAAAGAGTTTTTTCATTAAAGAGGCACTTTATTTTGTAAACACTAAATTAAATACTCAATTAGCAATTATAAAACATTAAAATACATAAATGTAATTTATGGAATATTTATTTGAATTTGCATTGAATTGTGTACAAAGAAGATAGAAATTGAATATTACACATACAAAGAAAAAAAAAAGGATACACAACACATTTACTTGGTAATTTAACATTCTTCTGTATACAAAAACAAGTAAAAAGTATGTAATTTATTACAGTTTTTTTGACACATGCTAACACACGTATTAACTAACACAATTCTAACAAATAGTTGTTGTTTAAACAATAATCAATTTTTGTTAATTATATTGTTACCAAAAAGGTTGTTTTTTTTAGACGAAATGCAAATGTTTTGTAGTGACTTAGGATGATTTAAATTATTGGAATTTATAGTGATTTTTTAATAAAATCCTAAAAGTAGGCAATATATTTTTCATGGAAATGTCATTACTCAGTTACCACAGAGTGGCCATGATACCATTAAATTAATACCCATAATAATATTAATTAAATACCCTGATAAAAACAGAAATGTTATTATATTTAATTATTTTCTGTTTTAATTATTATTAAAGTGTAAGTTTTTCTTTTAAAAAATGGATTCCAGACTATATGGGGCAACCAAACATGTGAAAACCAGGCAAGCCAAATTATGCAAATGCATGTTTTTTCCCAGATGTTTAATGAAGCCATTGATAAAATATTTATCCGTTTCATAACAAATAAATCCATTTGGCTTAGATTTGTTAGTGCATATTTTACCCTTAACGGCATAGTTTTGTATTTGGCAATTTTTAGTGCATTTTTATGGCAAATTTGATATTTTTAAAGCATATTTAACGCTTTTAGAGCATGTTTTGACATTTTAGAAATAATTTCATTAATGTTTTTCAACTTTAATTTTATAAAAAAGGGAGAAAAAAAAACGAAATAAAAAATAATGATAATATCCCTGGAAAAAATTTATAAGTTATACAACTAGTTCGAGAACATATGAAAATGGGCAGTACTTGTTTTACTTTGGCGTTACGATCAATGATTTGTCACATTCTGAACTAGTGCTATATAAGCGTTAGGGAATGGTTTCAGAACCTGTTTTTATTTCTATTCTAACGGGTTATTTTCTAAATTAAATTCAATTTATTTTGTAGATTCTTTTTTTAATTTTTAAAATTTGTAGAATTTGTATTTCAAGTTTTTTAAAAAGTTCTATGAAGTCATTTAGAAGCTTTAATTTATTCTCAGAATTGATATAAAACAGAATTAGTTCTTAAGCCCTAAACATTATTTAAAACGAATTTAGAACCACATATAGGTTCTACTGCATTGGTGTTAAAATTAGTTGTGATACCATTAGTTCTGAATATGTGAAAACATAATCGTTTAAATGTCGTAAATGCTGTAAGCAAAACATTACAACAGAAACATTTTTGTGATTATTTATATAAAAATTATAAAAAATCTTTGTTTTTAAGAGCATATTTTTTTTTTTTTTATAATTATAGAGCATATTTTTATTTTTTTACTGCATATTTGAGAGCATATTGTGGTTTCCCTGGTGATAACCATTTAGAATACATTTTTAATTTTAATAAAAATTTGCTGTAACTTATTTTTTTGGTTATTATTGGCTTACTACATACTCAAGTGCTTATTTGCCTAATTTCTTTTATTAGTGCAAAGCCAATTTTGTAGCTTATAAAAGGTTATTTATTGCATATTTTGGCTTGTTTAAGTAATCACAGGTTGTGGCAAATAGTCTTAATTTATTACACAATTAAATGTCTAACAATAAAAATTAAATCTTAAAAAAACTAATTATTGAATTTAAATTCATTTTATTTTCAAGATTAAAAATAAGGAAATTGTTAGATTAAGTGTTAGATTAAAGACAGATACTAGTGATCAGTGTTGCCAAGACTAATTTGGACATTAAAAAAGGTCAGAAAAGGCTAAATGTCCAAAAATATAGCCAGAAAAAGGCTCTTATAAAAAAATTATTTATTAATTCTCATTAGTTTTTTATATTTCTTGAAGATATATTAGTGAATTTATAAATTTAATATAAACAATTTCTATGTATAATTAATAAAAACAATTATAATATTCTTATAGAATGAAGCGCCATAAGTAAAAATTTTCGATAGGTATAAAAAAGTTAGAATTTTTGTGAAAATAAATACACAAAAAAAGCTTAAATTTGTCAATTTTTTGAAAATAAAATTTGAAAATTTTTAGCCTTTTTAGAGCTATGGTAAGAATACAAAATGGCTAGGAAAAAACGTAGAAGCTTAAACAAAAATTTTGAAGCTAAAAGCAATATAAAACGACTAGATTTAGCCCTCTTAGAGCAATGTTAAGAATCCAAAATGGCTAGGAAAAAACATAAAAGCTAAAACGGAAATTTTGAAGTTAAAAGCAACATAAAAAGGCTAGACTCAGCCTTATAAAGGCTAAACTGGCAACAGTGCTTTTGATATGGAAAATTAGACCATGGATATGTGGATTTAAGTTATCTAATAAAAGTTTCCGTTCTATCATTACACATCAGTGCCGATTTCTGTGTAATTATCCAAAAATGGGATAATTACACAGAATATAAAATATCTGTGTAATTTTTGTGTAATTTCAATTTAGCTTCATTTCATAAATAAGTATATAAACTGTTAATGAAAGTCATGCATATTTTTTATACAAAACTACTCCAGTTTAGAGATTTAAGACTGTGAAAATGAAAACCTCAATTTCCTAAAATGTAAGGTTAAAGAACACAGTGATATTCTACTGCAAGATTGCAACAGGATCAGAATAAAATCCGTAACTTGTGATTTTCACGATTTATAGCAAATGCTTCCAGAAAAGAACTTTAACCACTCCTATGAATGTATGCATTTCTTAAGCAGGGAAAATATTAATTTTTAAGAAGATATTTAAGTATTTTTTATCTTTTAAACCATTTCCTACCACTTTTTCCTTTTCGCATCAGTAACTTTAAAATCGCCTAATTAACTAATAATGAGACTAATGCTAATTTTTAAGTTAATATTAGATTAATATATTATTTTAAAGATAAGGGAAAAAATCGAATTTGTGTTGCCTAAAATCAGGTGTAAAAGACACACAGATTGCTTAAAACGTTAGTGTTGCGAAAACGCTTTTAAATTGCTTATATTGCAGGAATATTTATATTTTAGAGATCACAGAGCTAAGACAAAATAAGTCAATTTTTAAAAAATTTTCTAAAAAGTTTAATTTTTTGTGTAATTTCCTTAATTTTGGATATTAAAAGGCTTTGATTGTGTAATATGAACTATCGACTCCGGCAACACTGTTACCCATTTGCTTTTGGAATTATTAAAATTGAAATAATAATTTAATACAGCTTCAAGCATTGAACTAAATTTTATTACATTTTAATTCAATAGCACTCCTTAAAAAAGTTTTATATACTTTTTGGATTAAATACTTTCAAAAATAGTAAAACTATTAAAAACAACATGCAAGCGAACAGACCTATTATTAATTTTAATTATTTTTCCCATTTAAATTATATAAAGGCATTTTTAACAATATATTAAACTTTTTATCACACTGTTTTCATTTTAATATGCCACCCCTAAGATATGCTACACATTTTGTATTATTTAAGAAGCTTAGAAAATACAGTGGCTACTAGGTAATATTATTTCTACAGAAACCTTATAATATTATCTTTTAATTTTTTCTTACAAAAACATTTTTCACGTGATTAAAAGTGCATTCCTACTCTTACAAGAAACATAAATGAACGAAAAAAAGTTTATTTTTTTTTGGTAAATGCTCTTTACTTATGAACCACCACAATTGCATTTTGTTTACCTTTTTCAAGGTATTTAAACATAAAAAACAAAGAAAAGGTGAACTCTTTGTTCTATGATACTTTTATAAAAGATTTTGTATATTTTTTTCTTAGCATTTTTCTGTTTTCTTCGTTAAAACATTCCCTTTATAGTTGCATACTTCAAAGGCTGTTTTTTTTTAGTG
The DNA here is from genome assembly GCA_001735545.1 of Phormia regina. Taxonomy (NCBI): domain Eukaryota; kingdom Metazoa; phylum Arthropoda; class Insecta; order Diptera; family Calliphoridae; genus Phormia; species Phormia regina. The sequence goes on along the minus strand of MINK01191300.1, from coordinate 1,753 downwards.
TTATTGTCCTTTGTGGCATATTTACACTTGCGGAAGTTATTGTAGAAATAGAATCTGTGGTGAGAGGAGAGGTAGAAAAAAAGGTATGACCCTATACAAGAGACTAATATTTGTATTAGTATTTTTTTTTAATTGCAACAAGTTAAGAAATTGTCTGTCAAATCTTTAACTTGCAATTTTGAATTTTATTCCTTTTGTATTCAGGTTGGTTTACTTCTCCTTTCTTGTCTCAATATTTTTTTGTTTGGAAATTCTTTTCATTACTTAATATTTTACATGCACTCAAAGCCCACAAGGTAAAGTTAGCTTTCTTCTATTGTTCTTGGTAAACTTTTTTTTGAAAGTTCAACTAAAATGTTAAGGGCCCGCAGAAAATTTAACTTGCATCTTACTTTTTATTTTTAGTCTTAATTCAAGAGTGAATATTTTTTATTTGTTTTCCACAAACAAGTAGTTAAAATGTGAGCAAAAAAGAAAAAAAGCTTTTGAAAAGAATTGTGGTTATTTCTTTTTTTTATAAACAGAAAATTTGAGATTTTTCCAAATCTTTCTGAATCAGTTTTTAAGTAAAAAGGGGAAAATAAAATATATGACTGAATTAAACGGTCAATTTAAGCAGCAAAAAAATCCAGAATATTAGGCAATATCAGCTTGAAATCCTTAATGATTATTAATACTTTGACTATATTAAGCTGTGGAGAAAGAACTTTAAAATTTGCCAAAGTTATAAATTTATTTTATCTAAATATTCTAAATTCTCCCTCTCTTTCATGTGATTTTTGCACTTATTTTTAACCAATAATTCAAACATTGAGTAAAGTCCATTTTTTTTGCTTTAATCATGTGTTCAAAGTTATTTGTTGTTCTTGTCTTCGATTTAAAGCTAAAAATAAAATTCCCCTTTAAACATTTGATGTTTGTGGATTTGTTGTTTAAGCTGATTGTAATAAATGTTTCTATATCTATGGATGTTTTCCATTACGTATACATTGTTATTGTAAAATATTTGTGCGCACACATAAGTTTAGAATTACGATGACTAAAGAAATCTGTTTTGCTAAAGGTGATTGAATGTGTGTGTGAATGTTTTTACTTTTGCAAAAATCTTTTCGCTCAACATTCTATGAGTGTATAGATAACGTTAGTATAACGTTACGTATGAGTATATAGACATCAACACCACATCAGCCTCCGTGGCGCAATTGGCTAGCGCGTTCGGCTGTTAACCGAAAGGTTGGTGGTTCGAGCCCACCCGGGGGCGCACAATTTTTTTTTTGTTACAATATTATTTTTGTAATAAAATTTTATTTTTTTTATATTAATTTATAAAATTAAATTAAAAATAATTTTTAATCTTAATATTCTAATTAATTTTTAATTATGTTTAGCTTAATTCCAAGGAAAATTTTAAGTGCCTCCGTGGCGCAATTGGCTAGCGCGTTCGGCTGTTAACCGAAAGGTTGGTGGTTCGAGCCCACCCGGGGGCGCATATATTTTAGATGTAACTTTATTACAAAAATATAGTGTTAAAAATTAATTGAGGAAGAGTTTTATTTACAACAAAGAAAGGGTCAATAACACCAAAATTAAATCCCTATTCTAAATCTCTAAACCACTTATTCTATTTCATCAAAATTTTATTTTTAAAATTTTATTACTTTGAATTAATATGCTGCACTATTTGCACAGTGGGTCATATGCCTCCGTGGCGCAATTGGCTAGCGCGTTCGGCTGTTAACCGAAAGGTTGGTGG
>MINK01191298.1:0-40071 GCA_001735545.1 Phormia regina | reverse complement strand
AAAAAGCGTGTGTGGACGGCGCGTTATATTCTCAATTTCTGTTCATATCATTTTGACATTGTAAGAAGTAGTTTTACACTATCAAAATACAGGCAATTGTTGTTTTTGTAGATGTGCGAGTACTTTATAATTATGCTATGCATGTACTTTTATTTGAAGAAATTCGTAATTTTTTTAGCAAAATTTAATAGCCTATTTTTCTATGTCGAACGAAAGTTTCTTTCGCTTGAAAGCCGAAAAAATCTGATTTGGGTTTCTCTAACTCACTTCTATGCGAACAATGAGTCGAACGACAAGTCGAAGTCGAAAGAAAACGTAAGGTTTTTCATATAAAATTGGGTTTCTGTATTTCGAACGATAAAAACAAAAATGTCAAAATCAGTCACTTGCTATTTTGCTTCGAAAGAAAATTAGGAAAAATACTTACATCACAAAACACTCAATACAGGACTTTGCAAATGTTCCTTAATCATGTTAATTATTCATTTTGATGTATTTAGTATCCATAAATGACGATTTTGTGCGTTAAAAACAATTTAAAAAATTAAATAAATTTTTATTTTTTTAATTATTTTAATTTTTTTTATTTATTTACTTTGTTGTATATATGTTAAAACAATTTAGTAGTACTTTTAATATTTTTACGAAAAAAGTTTCTCTGAAAGAAAAATAAAACAAAAACAATGCGAAAAGACGTAAATTCATGCGAATGGAAGCGGAGGAGATACAGAAAACCAAATAGATTCGAATTCGATCGACTTGCTGTAGTTCGCTTTTATTTTCGTTCGACATATAGAAACAGGCTATAAATCAAAATATAGCTTTAAATGAAAAATAACCTTTAAAATAAAACAATTTTACGAAAAAACTACCATTGTCTTTATGAACTTTTTAAAATACACACATTTTCAAAATTTAATGATCATATTTGTTTTGCTTTTTAAGTTTCATTTTATTTTGTGTTATTTTTGTTCTAAATTTATTTTGTCAAGATTTCCATGCAGAAAACTGCTTTTACTTTAAAAAGAAATAAACGGCAACAAAATAAAACAAAATGACATTTTAACAGAGAGTGTCAAATTCGAATTATCCCACGTGCAGAATAAAATATTAGTATTAATATTAGTTGTGATAAGATTTCTCTACACAACTATCTTATAAGATTTACTGTCAAAAAAGATATAAGATTTACTGCAAGAGTCTGTTTGTGTGTGCGCATGTGTATTTTAAAAATTTCTTAAAAACAATCGGGGGATTCACAATGTGTGCTATCATGTTGTATTGTCATAATGTCATAAAATTTTACAAAAGAAAAGCAGTAACAATATTTTTTATTCATTGACAAATTTTATAACTTATGACAATACGACATAATAGAACATATTGTGAATCCCCCAAATGTTTTTTCGTAAAATTGTTTTATTTTAAATAATTTGATTAAAATTGTGGTAAAAAATTTCGAATTTCTTTAACTAAAAGTTCATGTTTACTCGGTGACTGAGTGAAAGCAATGAAATCTTCTTTAAGATGTAATATAATATAAAATTTGACACGATCTGTTCGCATATATTATGTCTTTTAATGGTGACCGTTTCCAATTAAATTATTTGAGTAACATATTTACAAAAAGTGCAGCCAATTTTTTTTATTTATCTGTTGCCAACTGTAGATAGAGAATTATCGAACAAAGCAAACGTCAAAATTTTCTAGAAAATTCATACGAAAAGAAAATCGGCACAGTTGAGAAAGAAACGCGTTCAAGAAAACAACTCGAAAGAAATTTCCGCTTTTTTAAAAAAAAAGTAAAGGTATATATGTATATTAATTAAGAAGAAATATTAAATCCAGAAAAAATAAAAATTATAGTGAAGCAAAATACATATTGAAAAATTAAATAAAACTTTTGTTTAATGGACGCAGCTGGTAATAAAAATGCACCTTGAACCAGATAGTCATAATGATAAATAGAACGATGTTCGATGTTACCGAATATTTTCCATGTGCAATTTTTTTTTTAATTTTGGGTGTAATATGTATTTTTAAGTGATTTTTTTTTTTATTTTAACGCATTAATTTACAAAGAATTTTCTGGAAATTTTTCTAAGAAAAAGCTTAAAAAATTGACTATGACGTGTTAATACAATTGATTGTTCAAAGAGAATAAATTTTTTTTTTTTATATTTTACTTACAGAATTTCTGGAAGTTTGTAATTTTGGTCATAAGAAGTAGAAAAGAAACAAGCTTAAATTATAGCAAGATAAACAAACTCATAGTTTTGCATTAAAAATAAAGGGAAAGAATTGATAGCTGAAAATGTCTGTGATTGGTATTGATTTTGGAAATGAGTCTTGCTACATAGCCGCCGCAAAGGCTGGTGGTATCGAGACTTTGGCTAACGATTATAGCTTAAGAGCAACCCCGTAAGTATTTTTAAAGTTAATATAACAATTTTTATTTTAACAAAAATGCTTTATTTTTCAACTAAAGAAGAGTGATTAAGCATTACTACAAATGGAAAAAATGAAAAGTGAGGTTATAGTTTACTTTTCTCATTTCGTTATTCTCTTTTTGACTACTAATAAAAAGAGTATGATGAAATTGAAGATAAACAACACATAAATTGGTAATTACAATAAATCGATGTACAACATATGTATGTGCCTCCATATATGTATGTTTGTAGTAGATTTGTACAAATTTTAGAATTATTAAAAAAAAAGTTTTTTTTTTTTTTTTAACTGTTGTGTTTAATGTTGGGCGTTTTAGACGACTTTTAACAAAGTAAACAGTAAAATTGAACTATTTTATAAATGTACGAGGTTCCAGAAGTTTTTTGAATTTTCTGGATTTTATTGATTTTTTTGTGACAGCTAGAAATACTTATGCGCCGAAATTGAAATATTGTTTATTATATTGTTGCTATATATATTCTACTACAAATTGTAATTTAAATTTTAAATGTTTCTATGTAATGTTTCTTGATTTGTATAACTATAGTATATTTTCCATTACATGATACAGTGGGGAGCACAAATGAGTACATGTTTGTAATTTGTGCACTTGACACTTGATCGGTCTTTCGGAAGCTATATCCGAAAGACCGATTTTAACCGATTTTTTAAAATTAAAATAAAATAATTTTAAATTATTTTAATAAATACTAAATTATTTTAATAAATACTAAACATCAAATAAATTAAAGAAAAGATTTGCTTTATTGTTTTAATTTTTATGCAATGTCAAGTGCACAAATTACAAACATGTACTCATTTGTGCTCTCCAAATTCTTTTATGGCTATGGAAATGTTAAAGCAATTGTTTTACATATGTAAATTTATGTCGTCACCTAAAAATGTTAGTAAAGGCATTTTTACAGTAATAATACTTTGTATTGGAGTTGTGTCGTTCATTAACAAATTAGTTAAATTGAAGGATGTTAATTATTTCCTTATTTTTAAATTCTATAGACAGCATATTACTTTAAGTATTTATTTTCTTTAGGGGAATTTACACTATAATACTATGTATTAATACAAACAATATTTTCAAATGTATTATGGTGTAAATACCTTTAATACTTTGTATCAAAGAATACAAAGCAGTCCGACTCTCTTTTTGTAAAATTTCTCTCTCATCGAAATTTTATCACTAAATTTTTAAATTATTATGTATTTTTGAACTGAATAGCACTTGAACACATGTATTTAAATTTTTTCTTACTCTATGAGTCCATTTTTATACCCTTCACCACAGATGCAAAGGGTATATATAAGTTTGTCATTCCGTTTGCAATTTCTACAATATTCATCTAAGACTCCAAAAAGTATATATATTCTGGATCCTTATTGATAGGGGGGTCGATATAAAGATGTACGTCTGTCTGTTGAAATCAATTTTTAGAAAGCCTTAGTTATCGGATATAAATGTTATACATTAAATTGTAGGAAATATTCCTTAGAAAATCGCTAATAAAAATAAAAACTGAGATATCGGCAAAAAACCGAAGATACTCCCGAAAAATCGTATTTGTTGTCGGCTTTTCTCGGCTCCTAAACAAGCTAGCGACCTCGTCTTTGCACTAAAAATTCAAAATCTTACTTTAAATTTTTCTCTGAAAAAAAAAAAAATAAATAAAAAAATCGGTTCATTATATCCCAGATATCGGCCAAAACGCACTTTTAGACTTTTTGAATTTTCTATATAAGTTGCGGGTTTCGCTGTTGAACAGTTTGGTCATAAATATTTTCGGTTATGGGCCAAAAACTAAAAAACTTGATTAATATAAAAATACGCAAAAACAAAAACATATTAAGTATTTTTGTTTTTTGTATAGGCAAGTAGTTTAGTAGGCAACATCAGTGTTCTTGTTGTTGTTTGTATATGCTGTCTGTTTGGCTTGCTATGATTGTTTATTATTGTTTTTAGTTATATACAGTATAATTAGCCCACATTTAAGAAATATTTTATAGTATTTATTTTCTTTTAATACACAAACTTTTAAAACATATTTATTACAGGGATATGTTTTGTATACTATAGTCTAATTATTACATATAAGATAGAAAACAAACATAAAATTTCATTGCAAAAACAAAAATTTTATAAAAAGGTCCAAATTCACATGGACAACTAATTAGCCCACTATATAAAAAAATTGTAAAAAGCATGTAGCCTTTGAAAAAATTTTATTTAATAAAATAAATTATATCAAAACAAAGACTTTTGCTAAAAAAAAATAGGCAAGACATCATCGTGTACACCAGAACTCGTAAGATTATACTTAGCATGAAAAATCGCAATGAAAACATTTCTGAAATAGCTAGAGAAATTATCAGATCAAGAAAAATGGTAAGAAATGCTCTAAAATGTCATGAGAAATTTAAAATTTGTGAAGCTGTTGCAAGAAAAAAGAGACCTAGGAAGACTAACAGTGCTGAAGATTTTTTAATTTGCAATTATGCGAAGAAAAATCCTTTTATATCATCATTAGAGATTCAGAAAAAGGTGTCTGAAGAACATGGAGTATCGATTAATAGCAAATCTATTCGTCGCTTTGGAAAACTATATAAAACCAAGCCAATTTCATTCTGGAAACACGTATTTTGTAGTGATGAATCAAAATTTAATCAATTCGGATCAGATGGAAAGAAAAATGTTGTTTGGCGTCCTACAAAACAGGAGTTAAATCCACGTTATGCTATAAAAACCAATAAGAATGGAGGTGCTTTCATAATGGTGTGGGATGCTTTTTCATGGCATGGAGTAGGTCCAATCGTTAAGGTCGTGGGCAGAATGGATCAACATCTTTACAAGGAAATACTTCAGCAATATATGTTACCGTTTGCGGAGGAAAACGTCCTTTCAGTGGATTTTTAAGCATGACAACGATCCGATGCACACCTCACGTACTGTAAAACGTTTTTTGAAAGAACAGTTGGTTGTGGTATTACCTTGGCAAGCTCACAGTCCGGATCTTAATACCATTGAAAACATCTGGAACGATGTGGAAGCGGGTGTACGTTTAGAACAGCCAAGAAATTCGTCTGAATTATGTGTAGCCGTTCAAAGCACTTGGAACTCGATTCCTACCACTAGATGCAGCTCAAAGTCCGGATCTTAATCCCATTGAAAACATCTAGAAAGATGTGGAAGCGGGTGTACGTTTAAAACAGCCAAGAAATTCGTCTGAATTATGGGTAGCCGTTCAAATCACTTGGAAGTCGATTCCTACCACTAGATGTCGATCCCTTGTAGAAAGTGTACCACGAAGATTGGAAGCAGTAATAAAACAAAGGGGTTATCCAACAAAATATTGAAAAAAATATAACGTTGCGATTACTATGAGTTATCTAAAGTGGGTTAATTAGTTGTCCACGTAAATTTGGACCTTTGGACTTTTTACAACATCCATGTCATCGAAGGTGAAGGGTATCAAAGAATCGGCCCAGCCGAATCTTTTTTCAATTTCATTTCTTTCTTTTTCAGTTTTTATAATACTACTAATAGAGAATTTTCGGGGTTCAAAAAAGAACTTCCGCCAAAAACTTATTTCATTTATTAAAAATAAAAAGAACATGATACAAAAATGAATTTTTCGCCTTAGATAGATTATATAGTCCCTAAGATTTAATATATACACTGCTCAAAGTCCATTGAAACTTAAAAGCTAACTAAACAAGGGTCGCCTTAGATAGATTATATAGTCCCTAAGATTTAATATATATACTGCTCAAAGTCCATTGAAACTTAAAAGCTAACTAAACAAAATTAATAATACTCAACTCTGCCCAAACCGGCATTTTTACATACATAGAGAAATATCTTGTTTATTTCTATGTATCGTGTTTAATTAAATGTTTTTAAAACTTTTTAAGGATTAGATTATACGTAATTACTTACAATTTTTGCTAGAATTTTTTAACCATGTGCAAAACCAGATGCAAAACTTTGTGGAAGTTATTTTCTGAGACTTCAAAATCAGTGCAGTGTTATATATAGTCAACAAATTCAACTGGAAACTTTTCAATTACGGCATTAATTGCATTAAAACTGATAAACTTAGAGAAAAAATATATAACTGAAACAAAATGAGATAAAGTATTAACTCGTTTCTATTGTTGTGCACACTATTGTTTGATTATTGTAGTGTTTTATTCCAGTTTTTGTAAATACTTAAAGTAAAATTCTTTTAAAGTTCGTGTTTTTAAATTAAAAAAAATTAAATTATTTTTGTTGTAAACCAAATATTGCAAAAAAATAACTATAACTATTCTTACGCGCGGTAAACACACGCTTTTTTATGGTGAGCAATGAACAAAATTTTGTGCGCACATGCATTTGGATAGTGTGGACCAACATGTACATGTTTTGTTCTTGTTTGCACACAAAAAAATTATGATTTGTTCGACAAATGTTCTGCCCACTTAACATAAAATGGAGGAATTTGATTTGTTTAATTGTTAACTAAATAATGCAAAATATTCCGGAAATAGTACGAAAAGTCATTGAATTTTTTACCTCGCAAAAGTATTTGAATTCTTATCACATCTATATTTGAAGGTATCAAAAAAAATAAAAATAGATGAAATTATTGTAATTTTTTTTAATAATATGTTGTAAGTATCTGTTGACTGATTTATTTTTCTAATTTGGAATTAAAGTTGGGGGATATTTAGTCCAATTGTTTATTTAATGGATAAGAGAATTGATGTCGGAATAATACGCACATTTTTCATCTATAAAGGAAAAATATGATTTTCTTTTGCCATTTAAGTAAAAAGTAGTAAGTATTTATTTACTATTTTTTATGTTAAAAACCATATTTTAAGGATCCTAGACGTTAATTATGAGTAATTGCAGCATTAAAAAGAATCATCAAGCCTGTTTTGGTACCGTTGCTATCAAAAATTTATTTCAAAATGTTGGGGAATATCTTCCCGATATATAACCATTGATAAATTTTGGAAAATAAAACACTAGACTTCATGATACAGCTTCAAAATATACCCCGTCATAATTGTGCTTAGTAATATTTTTAGTTACATAACCACATTATCTTTGGACAAACAATTTGCACTCCAGAAATGCTGGAACTCAAAATTTTTAATTTTATTTAAAATTAGTTAGCTTGAAAGACTTAAAGACGTATTCACAAAAAATAATGTATGCTTGATAAAGGTTTATTATATTTCCAAATAAACTAAATTTCCAAATAAACCAAATAAAATTTAAGAAATAAATTAGGAAATATGACCCGATTACTCCAAATTTCTTTTTTATAAGACCTATGTAAAGAAACTTCGCCTATTTTCCCCAAAATTGTTAAATTTATTTTTTAAAAATAGTTAGTATATGCTTAACTATAATACTTAATAACAATTAACATAAAAAATATATATTTTTTGACCTTTTTGGTTTTTTGAGTATATTTAAATATAGAAAATAAAAAAATCAAATACTTTTGTGAGGTACCTGAAATGACCGCACATGTAATTTTTTTCTCAATTTCTTGGAAACTATTCAACATTTTGTGTTACTTTTTGGGGCATTAGGTAGAAGGAAAAAAATTATTATTATTTATTTACCTAATGTTATAACTTTAAATAACTCATATTATTATTAAAAAATAAAAATTTACTAATTTATGTGAGACACTGTATGTATGCACATATATGTAATGAAGATTTGGAAATTTTTATTCTTTATATTTAATGTTACGTGACCATCTGTTGCGGTGAAATATTTTTTTTACTATATAAAGAAAAACAAACAATTAAGCAAACGTATTAAAAACTTTTAAACACACTTTTAAAATATGAATGAGTCAATTACTTGTTTAAACATTACCTTCTTATCTTCTGACCAAATTTGTAATGACGTAATTTTTTCTAGATTATTTTTTGGTTGTGATTTGGAACAAAATTAAGAGAAAAAAACGTGTATTTATTAACGAGTCTCTCATTTTTATTATTATTTTCTCTTTGATCATAGGTCATGTGTAGCATTCGATGGCAAAAAACGTATTATTGGTGTGGCCGCCAAAAATCAACAAGTCACAAATATGAAAAACACAGTTAATGGCTTTAAACGCTTATTAGGCCGTAAATTCAATGATCCCCATGTTCAACGTGAACTCAGCAGCATTCCAACAAAAGTCGAGGCTTTATCAGATGGCAGCATCGGCTTCCGTGTAAATTATTTGGACCAGGAACAATCTTTCACACCTGAGCAATTGACCGCCATGTTATTTACAAAATTGAAAGAGACATCAACTAACGCTCTAGGTGCACAGGTGAAATATTTCTAGGTTTCTTCGATTTTCTCTTTTATATCATATGTATATATTTTCTTTCAGGTAAATGACTGTGTTATAGCTTGCCCCGTTTACTTTACGAATGCTGAACGTAAGGCTATACTTGATGCTGCACAAATTGCTGGTCTTAATGTACTGCGCCTGATGAATGAGACCACTGCTACGGCTTTGTCGTATGGTTTCTATAAGCAGGACTTGCCCGAAGACAAACCACGAAATGTCATATTTGTTGACTGTGGCCACTCATCACTGCAGGTCAGTGCGTGTGCTTTTACAAAGGGCAAACTTAAAATGCTGGCAAGCAGTTGGGATCAGGTGGGTGGTCGGGACATTGATTTTGCTTTAGCTGAACACTTTGCTAAAGAATTCAATGAGCGCTACAAGATTAATGCTAAAACCAATGCTCGTTCTTGGCTGCGTCTTATAACCGAAATTGAAAAGTTAAAGAAGCAAATGTCTGCCAACAGCACTAAACTGCCCCTCGGCATTGAGTGTTTCATGGATGATATTGACGTATCGTCAAGCATGCAACGTTCTGAAATGGAAGAATTGTGTGCTCCCGTTTTCCAACGGGTAGAGGCTACATTTAGAAAATTGTTGGCCGAGTCAAAACTTTCCTTAGATGAAATTCACTCAGTGGAAATTGTGGGCGGTAGTACTCGCATTCCCGCTATAAAGCATTTAATCGAACAGGTTTTTGGTAAGACGGCCAGTACAACATTGAATCAAGACGAGTCTGTTTCTCGTGGAGCTGCTTTGCAGTGCGCTATAATGTCACCAGCTGTGCGTGTACGGGAATTCGGTGTCACTGACATTCAGAATTACGCCGTCAAAGTCACTTGGGATGGGGAGGGTTCTCTTCCCGGTGGTGGTATCGAGGTTTTCCCTGTATTCCATGCTGCCCCATTCAGTCGTCTATTGACTTTGAATCGCAAAGAGCCCTTCACTATGACAGTGCAGTATGCCCAACCCGTTCCTTATCCAGATCCCACAATAGGTCGTTGGACCATTAAGGATGTGAAACCCAACGATAAGGGAGAATATTCTGAGGTTAAGGTGAAAGTTCGAATTAATCATCATGGTATAGTCTTGATTTCAAGTGCCTCCTTGGTCGATAAGAAGGAGCTGGAAGAACCAGCAACCCCACAACCACCAGAGCATCAATCAAATGCTGAACAGCCTGCAGCCGGTGAAGGTCAACCTCCAAATGCTGGAGAACCTATGGACGTGTCACAGGAGGTATGTGTTTAACAAATATTTTGAAGTCAATCGATACATTTTGTAGTGGTATCTAGAATCAAAGTGCCACAACATTTAGTTTTATTATTATTTTTTTGTTATAAAGTTTTAAAAACATTTCACTGCAGGCGGTAAATTTTTTTAATTTTAAATGTAGTTAACTTTCGGACATTAAGTAATAATGTTTTATTTTAAGTAATCTAACTATTTCCCAATTGTTTTCATTTGGTTTATATTTAATTAATACTCTCCCCTCCCGAAATATTTCCATTCCCTTTTTTAAGTTTTGAGTTACGCAATTTAACCATTATGCACATCAATTGGTTGGTCGTTCTTCATTAATTGTGTGTTATTGCAAATATAAAAATATAAAATAAATCATCAATTTTGAAATTTGAATTTTCTGTTTTTTGTTGTCTTCTTGGCTTCTCGTTTCAAATCACATCTTATTTTCATCATTGATGATGGTCCATGAACCACTAACTCACACACACTCTCGTAGGCTTTTTATGATAATGAGGATAATACAACAGCCTCATCGCCTGGACAAGGACAAGGGTGGGCTCAGCGGGTCAAGGGCTGGTTTACTGCGGTACGTTTTCACAATCTCTCTAACGCTTTTTATTTATTATTAAGACTTTTTAAATACACCTCCTCTTATGAATGCAAAAGAAAAATAACATACAAAACAAAAGAAAAAGAAATTGGAAATTTGTTGAACCGAACATCATGTACATCTACATAAAAACATAATGGCAACTTCTTTGTTCAAGACTAAAGAAGGAAACCGCTCCCAAGCCTACCCTTGAGTAACAAACAATTCCACCTTGTCATTAAACTTATTTTATTATTAATTAATAAATCAATATACACAATATAAGAATATAAGAATATATACAATATAAGATAAGTTTAATTCTTGTAATCACTTTATATTTTAGCTCCTAGAGAATGTTTTAAATTTTGCACTTGTTTTTGTTGTGAATATTAAGTTTTTTTTTCATTACTCGGGGTGTTCTAATATAGGCTTTAGTTGGTTGTTGAATTCTAATTCGTTACAACCAGCTCATTTTCAAATTTCCTATTTCTTTTTATTTTACTTTGATTTTTGATGTTTAATATGAAATTTATTTACATTAATACTTTTAGGGCACCGAAAAGAAGAAAAAATCATCGAAATTGATTGAACTACCCATGGATTTTCAAACACATGGATATTCACCAAATGACTTGAACAATTTAATACAACAGGAGGCTAAAATGGTATCCAATGATGCCAAAGAAACTGAGCGTATTGATGCTAAAAATGCCTTGGAAGAATTTGTTTATGAAATGCGTAATAAATTACAGGTATATATTCTATACATACATATGTTCATGCTTATATGAACGTATTAAATTGATAATATGTTATGAATGTGGATTTTGTTTTCTATTTAGGGAGGACCTTTGGAACGTTTTGTAGTAGAAAATGAGCGTGATGCCATCTGCTCTCAACTCAATGATTTGGAAAATTGGTTGTATGAGGATGGGGAAGATTGTGATCGTGATACTTATGTTAACAAACTTAAAGCCTTGCACAGCCAAACAGATCCCATCAAAGAAAGAGCAAATGACTTCGAGCAATGTCCTGGAGTTTTTGAAGAGCTTAAATATGCCATCAACAATGCTCGCGCTGCTGTCAATGAATTCAAAAAGGGATCTCCTAAATACGATCATTTAACTGAAACAGAATTCATTAACGTAGCAGAACATGCCGATAAGGCCCAAAAATGGCTTGACATCAATATGGCAAAGTTTTCTCAGTCACCAAGAACTGCAGACAGTCCTGTTAAAGTAGCTGATATTCGTCACGAAGTACAGACTATCAACACCTGCGTTAATTCGGTAATTAATCGTCCTAAACCAAAACCAGCTTCTAAACCTGCACCAGCCAAAGAAAACACAGGCGGAGCTGAACAGCAAAATGGTGAAAACGCTAGTAAATCAGATGCCGATAAATCAGCGCACACTAACAGTGTGCCAGATGACTCAACGATGGACGTGGAGTAGGGAGGGGGCGATGGTGGTAACAATGACAACTAGCTAGCAGTATAAATCTATAGAATTTGTAAGACAAGCACACAGCAGGCAGTTCATGTAGAGAAAAGTTTAATGCTCGAAGGCTTTTATCAAAATATACACATACAGACGATGCATAAAAAAAACGAAGTAAAACTTAATTAAAATTAATAAACTTCACTCCACTTTTAAACCTAAAATGTCATTAAATTAAAATAAAAAACTTAAATAAATTTCTCCTTAAACTATTTTACAAAACTACAATAAAATTTAAAGAAATAAAACAGATAGACATAAACTGAACAAAATTATAAATAATTTATAATTATTAACCAAAAAATAATTAGTTTTTTTTTCCTTAAACGCTTTATTATTTTTTTCTCACCCGACCTTTTCTAAACAATTACAGCAATCCATTAAACAACGCAAAAAATAAAAGCAAATAGTAATAAATACAAAATAAATGTAAGATCCACGTAAATGGATTCAAAAAATAAATTGGCAATTTTTATTCACGATTGTCGCAGGGAAAAAAATTATTAACAAGAATTTTGCAGATTTACAGGACTATTGTGAACGAATGACAACCGAATTTATTGTGATATTAAAACAAAGTAAAAAAGTAAAATTTTCCTCATGCATAAAGGGCCAACCAGTCGACTTTTCAACGCAACGTAGAATGAAGAAAAGTAGCGTGAAACATTTTGGGCAACTAGTCAACAAAAGTAAACGTATCATATGTTTTTGAACATTCATTGTGTAAACAACCCTGTTTTTTTGAATATTTTGCATGAAAAAAAATTATAGGGTTGTCAAAAAGTCACGTACCTACGTAAAAATCCAATTTCAATAGATTTCTGCGATACGCTACCTACAATTTTTTGTCAATGGCTACATACACACGTTTGCATAAGACGGGTTGAAACAGCTGATTGCGATACGATGAATTTTTGCTCACTGGTTGGGCCATAGTATAATTACAAAGTACTCGCACATCTACAAAAACAACAATTCCTTGTATTTTGGTAGTGTAAAACTACCGCACTATGATGGGAATACAAAAACAAATTTGACAGTAAAGCGAGGTATATCAATGAAAAAATTTTAAAACAGCTGTTTTTACGAGTATACTTTCTAATTATACTATGGGTTGGGCCTTAAGCGATTTAATCGAAACAGCTGATCAAATTGAGAGAAACAGAATAGTAAAACGCGTGAACTACAGCACATGTTAAAATAAATTATTTTCAAACCGTGAAATTGAAATTGAAATCGCGTGATTTCCATCACATGGCCGATCCACTTCCATTTTGTCGCTCGAAGCGTTCGGTGTGAATTTCACTGCGTATTTAATTCGTGATTTTTCGAAAAGCCATTTTGTTTTTCTTTGGACTCTCACAAAATACGTACCGTCAAGACTCAGAATGTAGTCAGTAATACTTCTATCCCTCCTTTTATTGATAATATTCTTTATCCACTTGAACATCCTGGTGACTTTTTGGTCCTTGATGACTCGTCAAGTGTTGATCCTGAAAATGAGGGGATTAGAAATGCGATGTTTTTGTATAGGAAGATTAAACATCTTCAAATTCATGGTATTATTTTCATTAAGGATATGGGCAGAACCTTATTTATAATTAAGTTTGATTCGGCTGTCAATGCGAATAATTATGCTTCAATGAAGCTTGATGATTTGGGAATTCGTCCTTTTATTCCGGAGTCTTTTGTATACTCCTATGGAGTCATTCGTGGTATTCCTTTAAAATTGAAGGATGAATATATTCGACAAAATATAGTGTCCAGTATCCCAGTAGTTTCTGCTAGACGTTTCACTAGAAAAGATCTTGTTTCGTGTGTTGAGGAAACTACCTTACTACCCACCTGTTCGTCTGTGTGCTAATTGTGGGTTAATTGGTCATACCAATTGTCGTTCAAAGACGAGATGTCGCAGAAGGCAAAGAGTGATGCTTACAAAATGAGAATTGCTGAATTGAACTCGTGTTCAAATACTAGAGATGCCTAGATATTTGTTAAAAATGTAAGGAAAAGAAACCCCCCTCGTCATGAGATAATTATAATAATTTATTCTTCCTTCAGCACCTCAAAATCAGGTCCCCTACCATGATCCCTTTATCTTCTCTTGACTCTAATTTAGAGGTGATACTCTTCTCTTTTGAGAATTTTTTTGGGTGTTTTGTTGTCTAAAGACTTTAAACGTGCACTATTTGCGGTTCTGAACCACAACAATATTAACTGTCATGTTCATTCTTTGGAGAAAGTTCAAGATTGTTCCTATCCCTAAAAGGGATGAACCACTATATGATTTCAGGAATTTTAGACCGATCGCTCTGATCTCTGTGTTTATTAAGCTAATCAATCTCATGGTTAAGGATGAGTTACTGGACTATATTGACACAGCGGATTGTCTCCCGAAACGTTCTTATGCTGACAGGAAACGTATGTCGACTGCAATGTGTTTGAATGAATTTCTTTTTAATGTATCTTCTTTTATATCCCAAACCTTTAATGTAATAATTGCTGTCATCGATATTGGCAGTGCGTACGACTGTGTCAATGTTCCATTTTTGCGGGATATTATGTTCAATTCATTGTGGCCCATAATATTATAGATTGGGTAGTTTGTTTTTTGTATGATCGGGAATTATGTATAGGCAATCTGTCCGTCCGTATTTATAATGGCTTGCCTAAAGGTAGTTGTCTAAGTCCAATACTTTTGTATACTGCGTCTCTTCACATGATTGAGGACATATATACCCTGTTATTTCAATATGCGGTTGATTTCATTATATTATCTTTTGATCGATCTTTTGATGCAGCTGTCTTGAACCTTGGCCATAAACTTGAGATTTTAAGGTCTCAATGTAACTCTCTTAACATCTTCTTTAATGTAGCCAAAACTAGGACGATGTACTTTGGAACTTCACCATTGAAGAGCTTTGTAATATCCATGGATCATACTCCGATTGAGATGACGAAATCCTTTAAGTTTCTTGGAATGACAATTAGGAATACTCTGTCGATTCAGCGTGTTATTAGGGAAGCAATTCTTGCAGTTAATCTTTTGAAGAGACTTACGACAATTAAAGCTGGCCTAAGACCAGAGGTTGCCTTGAAATTTTATAGAAGTTTTGTCAGAGGAAAGATAGAGTATG
Source organism: Phormia regina (assembly GCA_001735545.1). NCBI lineage: Eukaryota > Metazoa > Arthropoda > Insecta > Diptera > Calliphoridae > Phormia > Phormia regina. The sequence continues at coordinate 24,785 of MINK01191298.1, read as the reverse complement.
TTGAGTCGGTGACAGTTCATGCTCCTCAGTACATTGATCGTAAAATTAGAACATTTCAGAATTCGAATCTTAGACGATGTCTTGGTTTTAATCCTTCTACTCCTATCCATATAATTTACGTCCTGGCTAATGAATTCCCACCTAATTTGAGATCTACTTTTTTGGCTGCAAAGGAATTTTTGAAGGTATCTCTCTTTAACACTGATCTTTTTGGTCAGATTATTAGGTCGTCCCCCACTCTTATGAACAGTTACTCCTTTGTTTATCATAAATTCAGATCCATTTCTGACAAAGTATCTCCTATCACGTAACACTATCCTTCAATGAAGAGTAGGATTACTGAGAATCCACCCTTTAACAAGAGAACTGGTTACCCCTATTGAGTTTATAAGAGCTCATTTCTACTCCTCTATTGATTCTTATATCTCTAACGCGTTCATTCCTTTTGCTACTGATTCTTCTATTATTGGTAATTTTACTGGTTGTGCTGTAGATAATATTTCTGAATATCGTTTTCATCTCTTTAGGTATGCCCATGGATTTTCTTCTCTAAATGGGGAACTACTTGCTATTCGAAATGCTATTGACATAGCTAGAAGGAATAATCAATCTCGTGTCGTTATTTACATGGACAGACGCAACTCTAGCTTGGCTTTACGTCATGGGTGTTCTTTAAATTTTGATGATTCTTTGATTACAGAATTACATATCGTTTGGGTCCCATCTCATGTTGGTATATTATTTAATGAGAAGGTGGATTATATGGCGAAACAGGTAATCAGTATTGGAAATAATATGAAAGTGTTGCTGACGCATTTTGAGGCTATCAAGGAGATTAGGAAAAGTTTGATTCGTGATTGGAATGATGAATTTGTGGAGTTTCCAGGCATTCCTAAGGAACCTTAGTATTTGCGGTCTGATTTGAGTCCAATGAACATTAAGATTATTAATCGACTTCTTTCGAAATAGTCTGGGGACTGTATTTTAAATTCAGAAAAAAGTAATAAAAGAAAGAAATTTAGTTATATTTTTAGTAAAATTTTAACACCGGTTATCCGAAAAAACCGGACCAAACAATTTTTCAACGTGGTTCAAACGTTGGCATAACATGAGATGTTCTTCAATTAAAACGTTATGTCAACACCCAAATGATAACATCATTCTACCATTGGGCAAATATTTTTTATATCGTTGGTAAAAACTTCTACAAACTAAATAGTTAATACACTTCCAACATGTGTATATCTTTTTAACAGTATTTTCCAGCTCTTTAAAGTCTTACCAATTAAATTATAAAAATGTTTTTAACGATAGACTTTTTATCAGGTTATGTGATTATGTGGTTAAATCAAAAACAGAAAAATTCAATAAAAAAATACTTTGCCTAACTATGTGTATTTGTAGTGTTGTAAAATAATAATAATTTAAACAAGTAATGTATTTTATTGTTTTTAATATTACTATATAATCACATAAACTATTGCTGTGGTAATAGATACCAGTTGCCTATAATTTTGTTGAATATTTTTGTGCGTAACGAAAATTATTGAACTTTTAGTAAAAGCAATTGAAAATGTGACCGAGCAAAAAATGAAACTCTAAACAAATAAACATGATTTTTAAGATTTTTTTAATTGGAAATGGTTCGAAACTATAGTGATATTAAAAAACATGATTTTCTATTGTTTTATATTGTCTAAGATATATGAAATCTACAAATAATATAAATATTAGCAATAAATTAGAATTTTATTAAATTCTGATATTTTTCGGAACTATTCAATAGAGATTGATATTTTTTGAATTACTATTTATTTTGTTAGTTGTTTCAAATCCAACAAACATTTTCTATAAATAGGCGATCAGATATTTATAATAGTTTGGCTTAACTTCATAATTTATAATTGAGTGTGACCTTTCGGCCTACTTAGACCGCCCAAGATCGAAATTTAGGCGCTTAGAATCAAATTAATTGAAGTTATCGTAATAGGCTCTCATTTCCGTTATACAGTACTCGTAAAAATTATAAAGAACCTGCCTCTAAATGTAAAGGTGGAAGGATGTTAGAAGGATTTCCAGTTTCCATAATTACATCATTAAATCAACGATTGCTGGAAAATGTGGCTTTGAATGGACAAACGTAGTCACTCAGATAATATCAAATATCTGCTGTTAAATGACTTGTATCAATTGTTACAGGAATGATCGTTTCAATATTGGTTATTTTAGATAATTTTTGTGAATATTCATATTAGAACTACATATTGATATTATTTCACTGCCATTTTCAGAATGTTATTAAAAAATTCTAAAAATCTTAAAAAGTATGGAAAAAATAGTGTTTTTTGATATTATTAATATCCTTTGTGTTAAAATTATCTTAAATTTATATGTATTGGTAGTAACTAGTGGTAATACTACCAAATTATAGTTTTCAGCATTTTTCAATAATAACTTTTATGAAAATTTAAAAAAAAATCGATTATTTTTTACAATTTTTTTAAGAAAAAATTTTATTAACTGTTCTTAAGCGTAACAATTTCGAACGAAATGGTATACAATAGTTGGCTAAGACTACAAAGAATAAAATCTCAATAGAATTGTCAATGAAGTTTTAGCCCTGATCAATGCGATCAAAAATCATATCGCTACTGTACAAGAAACAAAATTTGTGATAATGTTATATCATAATAGATTAATTTGTAGTATTTTTTATCTAATTCCTTCTCTATAGCGATTAATTACAGATACTCTCCTGATAATAAATGTTTACTTAGAAATGGAAATGTTATGGTAATATCAGACTTTTTTTTTTTTTGCTATGTGCATCATTATCCTACAAGGAATAACTAATTTTAATAAAAATTGTAATTAAAAAGTTTTCTGACAATTTTTTCTACAAAATTTTAATGGTTATTATATTTTTAATATTTTGTAATCTAAATTTCCAAAAAAGTAAATAAATAAAATAACCGGTGTTTAAAGGCAGTAATTTGCTAAAGGTTTTTTTTAAATTAGCTTTTGCTATTGCTTCTATAAGATTGAAATTTTCTAGCAACAACCACAGTCATGCTTTTAATTTTGTTCAAAAAATCTATTCATCTTTTTTAATCTATTATAATTTTTTGCTAAATGCTTTTTAAGCAACTAGAGCAAAAAAAAAAAAAATAGCTTAACAAAAATGTTTCTTGTGCTATTGCTTCTTTATGTTGCTAGCAATAAAAAGGTTGTCTTCAAAAAAGCTAAAGAAAAAAACATTAAAAAAATACCCGCAGTGTTAAATATATGTATGTATGTACATATATACATACATACACACATACATATAAACATAAATACATGCACACATACATATAAATCATAAATGTAGATCGTTCAATTTGATGTTAATATTAATTTTTTCAATGTTTAAACATGGTCCTTTTTGCTAACAACCGTGTTTGCATATCGAAAAAATTAACTTTAACATCAAATATTTTCGTTTAAAAGTACAGTCATAATGTAATGACTGAGTGAAAACAATGAAATCTTATAAGATTTATTAGAATACGTTTACCCCTTGTTCAAAATGTAATATAATATAAACAAAATGGTTACTCTCAAATTTGATACTCTGTTAGTGTTATCTCACATATTATGTCTATGTGTAGACGGTATGTAAGGTGGTGTATTAATACTTTTTCGAATGCACTCAAAAAATTTAACAGATATATTAAAACTATTTCGAATCTTTCAAGTTAAACATTGTTTTTATAATATTGTATTCGATTTTCAAAACATTAGATGCAAATGACTGAACAATGGTTTAAAAGCCTATGTGTATATTATGTTATATTGAATATACCCAATAAGCAAAAGCATTGGAAAATTAAATTTTTTTCATTTCATATTATTTCAAATTCACATCTATGCATTACTCAAACAAAAGGTTCTAATATAGCAATTGTATTTATCAAACCCTTTCATAATTCAAAACTATGCTGGATGTTTCCTTAACAAATAAATGTTTCTCAAACATTTTCAAAACGCTTTTTACAAATATTTAAATACACTTGAGTAAAACATAAAATAATTTCTTATCTCAACTCTTTTTAAAACGGAAATTATATACTGATATATTTTTCATATTAGCTGAAAAAAACAAAGAATTTTTATATACAGCCATATGTATATGTATTTAGAAATGTTTACATTTCTAATGGAAAGTAAGAAAACGCTGTACTCTTAAATATTAGTGTTAAAGCTTCAAACATTTTTAAAATATGCACATAATTTGAGACTTATTTCATTACTTTTTGAAATTATTTCATTTGAAGTTTTCCTACATATGCGTCATATTTCATTATTGTTTTTGAAGTAATTTAATTTCTATTAGAATTTATTTCATTTAAAATGTTTTTGAATTAATTCAGTTCGTAATGAATAAGCCCTATTTCATTGGGACTTATTTCATTACGAACTTCAATTTTGCTTGAACATATTTTTAAGACACTTATTTCGAAATAACTCCGAAACTATTAGAAATTATATATATTGTCTAATGAAGAGGAAAGCTGGAATCGAATGGGTACTAAAATTATTATTGTTGATATTTGTTAAATTGCAGGTTTTTCAATTTACAATTTGTATAAAAAACATTTATTTGTAACATCTCTTTTGTATTTAATTAGAATTGCTAATGCTTTTTAGCAAAGAGTCGAAACGTATTGGTGTCTTTTGTTATGGATATTTGTGTAAATATTTTGTTTATTTCACATTTGCCCTAAAGCTTTAAAGTAGAATTAAAAATGTTTTTAGATTGACCTAAATTTTCATAAGAAGATGCTGAACAACCGTAGGCGATCAGTTTAAAAAACATAAATTATCATATTCTCTTTTCTCATTTATCTTGTCCACGTTCACACAAAACATACGCATGAATATTCATTGTATTTTATTTTAGAAATAGGTTTCTTGGACGAGAATTTTTTTGGTTGAAAGTTAGTTGAAATTAAGTCTTTCAACTTATAAGATGTTGAAATTGAAGATTTTATATTTAGTTCTATTGATCCTGGTGATCTTTAGTTTGTGCACAGAAGCTAAACAACAACAAAATAAACGCAAGAGAGGTTCTCAAAAGGTTCAACAATATCAACAGTTAAATAAACCGCAAGACAATAAAAATAGAGGAAATAAAATTAACAAAATTCCTAACAAAACCAATAAGAATAGACATGAGAAGCCTTTAAAGAAAGAAACAAATGAGATTACTCATTTAATTCCCGGTTTAGGTTCCGTGAGGGGACGTACTATTAAAACAGAATGGAGTGGTAAAACCGTTTTCCAATTCTTCGATATTCCCTATGGCAAGGCTCCCTCAGGCTCTTTGAGATTTAAAGCGCCAGTGCCAGTTACTCCGTGGACGAATATATTACATTCTGAGAAACCCCATCATGGATGTCCTTCGGTGCAGGATTTAGTTAATTACGAAACTTTGAAATCGAAAAATATTGATGTTGAAGATTGTTTAAGATTGACCGTTAATACGAAATCGGTATGTCCTAATTTACTATAAAATATTGTATGATTATAACAATAATTGAAAAGGAAATATGAATATTATTATTGTAAGTTATTGTTTTCTTGATCTCTCATGTTTATTATAACAGTTCACTGATAATTTTCCTGTTATGGTTTATATTCATGGCGATTTCTTATATGATGGTAGTAGTTTAGAAGCTGCCCCAGGCTATCTTTTGGAAGAAAATGTTGTTTTGGTCGCCGTTCGCTATCGCTTGGGACCTTTCGGTTTCTTGTCGACCATGTCAGAAGATATTCCAGGAAATGCTGGAGTAAAAGATGTCATATTAGCCTTGAAGTGGATACAGGATCATATTTCGGCATTTGGAGGCGATCCCACACGTGTCACATTGTTTGGTCAAGTTGCTGGTGCTGCCCTAATCAATGTTTTAACAATGAGCCCGGCCGTACCTGAAGGTCTTTTCCATCGCGTAATTTATCATTCTGCTTCCGCGTTATCTCCAGCCTTTATTACCGATAATCCTTTGCCATCAGCTAAAGATATTGGCAAGAAAGCAGGATGTAAAAATGTCAACAAAATTGATTCTCTCAACAAATGTCTGCGAAAATTAAACGTTACTGAATTGTTGGAGGCCTTTAGTTTACACGGTTCATCTAAAGCAGTTGAAGGAGAACGTTTGTCTGGTGCCATACAATTTGTGGTCGGTGGCCCTTCGGGTATATTGCCACAATTTCCAGCCAAAATTCTAACATCTGGAAATTTCAAAGCCTATCCGACAATGGGTGGTAGTGTTAAGAATGGTGGTTCCTTTATGTTAAGAGGTACACATATAAAAATTTCATCTCTTTCATTCAATTTCATTCACCGCTTTAATTTTTTTCCAGACATTTACGTTGACAATTTCAATGAAACTATAATCGATGATACCATGACCGGTATGGACTATATAAATCTGATTATAACACAAACCAATGGAGCTGATCCTACTGAAGCTTGGAAAAAATATGCCGAAGAAGAAGTATTTGCTCCAGATATAATAAAAAATGGTTCATTTTATGCTATGGTTCCCGGTTTAATTGATGTAAGTTGTTTTTTGTAATTGTATATCTCAATGTTAATGTCATCCCATTCCATAACAATTTAAATTCGTAGAGTTTCATTTAATATTACTTTGAGTGTTATTTTCTCAGCAAAAATTTGGTAATGGCACATAGTTGTATACCGTCTGAATTACATAGAGTAGTTTAAAACCCGGTATGTAAATACCCAGTAAAAAATTAACTGAAAAAGTCATGAATTTAACGTTCTATTGTCAATGGAAGAAAGCACTTAGTGGTGAAAAATTGTTCTTGTATACTTCTTGTTCATTTCTTTCGAAGTACGTCCCCTAAAACCATATTTTAACCTATTATGACTTCAGTAATACTTTAAAATCAATGAGTTATTGAACAACTTAAATGTAATTACCTGGTATCAACCAACGATTTTGCTGCTGATATTCTAAATTAGATTTTAAACAGATTTTTCTCATTTAATTAAATTATTTTTTTTAATTGTGACTGACTTACATTGGTGAGCCATGTCTATATATAAAAATTGTTCATTTACTAAAATTGAATGTATTTCACATATGATCGATCGATTTAACTAAATGCCTCTTATATTTATAGCTCTGCAGTACTATTTCATATAAAAACCCCGTTTTACTGGCTATGCAAGGTAATGCACAAAAATTGCCAAACAGCACGTATCTGTATTCGTTTGAATATGAAGGCGACTTTAATCGTTATACATCGAGTGAAGATGCTGATGACGAATCGAATGAAATGCCTTTCGAATTGGGTGTTTCTTTAACCGACGACAATCTTTATTTGTTCCCTTGGCCACGAGATCTCTTACTCAATTCGAATCGTGATTTGAAGATCGCCAAACGTATGGTATCTTTTTGGACTTCCTTTGCAGCCACTGGCAAGCCATATGCCCCTAAGGTCCCAGAATGGCCTCCAATGAATGATGAAACAGGACCGTATATAAAAATAGATAAAACTATTTCGATTGGCGACAATTACATAGATGAATTTACAGCGGCCGTTAAGGACGCTGCAAAAGGTCTTAATTTGGTTAACGAGGAATTCTTTGACAGCTTAGTGGAAATAACCGATGAAAATAATGAACCCAATCAAGATACTGATGAAGCAGAAACTGACAATGAAGTTGGTCGCGGCAATATTGTATTAATAGCTAAAAGAACAAAAAAGTATTGAGAAAGTCGTTATAAAAATCATTCCTATTAATATGTAGTATATCCAAACGAAAATAAAAGTAAAAGTTATGTTAAAGTAAGAGAAAACATAAATATTTTTTTCTATTCAGATGAAAGTAAAGTATACATTTTTGTAATTATAGAAAATATTCCTTATTTAATAAAAATTCTATATTAAGAGTTATCGGAGTCTTTTTTATTATAACTTTTATTACAATTTTTATTGATGTTACATTCATTTGATTTCATATTCATATTTTGTTGAATTTTATTTATAATCTGATAATTATTACGGTCTCTGCTTAAAACTCTTCATTTTCAAAGAAACAGGATTCCCCACTTATATCGTTATTTTCTGGCCATAAGATTGTACGTATATAATATTTTGCTATGAGTGCTGTTCGAATTAATTTTTGAATAATTTTCACGTCAAGAATTTGGCATCTTAAGGTCATATTTAATATGAATCAAAGAATTTACTGTGTTAAGGGAAATCTGTTTTGAATTTGAAGTCATTCATTGCACTAAATGTTCTGCATGGGAAACACAATAAATTAATCGCAAATGATGATAGCTTATAAAATGGATTTTCATTAACCGAATTTTTAAAGTAATGTACTTCAATTAAAAATAATTCAATATTATCTTTATTTTTCCAATCACAAAGTTTTAAATTATTCAAACAACTTTCCATTTCATCTATATCTTTTTTATCACCTATAAATTCTGATATAAAATTTGTTTTATCTTTTCCCATTGTTTAAAAAAATATTATCAACACTAAACAACGGTAAATTTTTTAAATTTGTTGGCAACTTTGCTCTTATTTCATATATAAATCATAGTATAATCCATAGTACAATTACAAAGTACTCGCACATCTACAAAAACAACAATTCCTTGTATTTTGTTAGTGTAAAACTACCGCGAACAATGTCAAAATGCTATGAACAGAAAATGAGAGAATAAAAGAGAGGAAGTCTAAAACACTCACAAAAAAATTTTACATGGGAATACAAAAACAATTTGACAGTAACGCGAAGTGCGTCGATGAAAAAATTGTAAAACAGCTGTTCTTACGAACATACTTTCTAATTATACTATGGTATAATCATAGTATAATAACAAAGTACTAGCACATCTACAAAAACAACAATTCCTTGTATTTTGTTAGTTAAACTACCGGCCACATGTCAAATGCTATGAACAGAAAATGAGAGAATAAAAAGAAGGAAGACTAAATACTCACGAAAAAATTTACATGGGAATACAAAAAATAATTGGACAGTAATGCGGAGGTGTATCAATGAATTATTTACCTATTGATATAAATGATTGTAAAAAATCCAAGTAATACTAGAATGAAAAGCTTTGTCAAAAAACAACTCTGTTGTCAAAAAAAACGTGACTTTAAGATTGTGTTTGTTAATTTTGTTTATATGTATTAGTGCTGAAACCACTTCACCACACATCATTAAGCATACATAAGTTGCACAAAAGGTATCAATAATTATTAAATGTAATTCATTACAATTATATAGCAGATTTTCCTCGTTTTGGATGCGAATTACATCCACAAATAGTAAAATAAGTGACTTTTTTTAATAATTTAATTCTTTTACTTCTCTATTATTTTAATACCAAAAGAAGAAAACTTTGTTCGTCAATTTAAATTTCAAATACCAAAAAAAAAAGCAATGTCAAAAATAAAATAAAAAAATATTTCAGTTTGTGGAAAATATATTCTCGTAACAGGAGTGAAAATTAATCAATATGAGCCGTGAAAAAATAAATGAAAATATCGTGTGCTTGTGAAAAAATGTGTCGCGTATGTAAATTTTCTTAATCTAAAAGAATTAAGTTTTTCATTCATGTTGTTACTTTCTCTGACAAGTGTGTTGAATTCACACAGAACTTGTATGTGAGAAGAGAGAAATGTTGTTGTACAAAATTGATAAGCTTTCTCTTCTTAGTATTCTTTGTAAAAACAATTAAATTTTATTTATTAGCTTTTCAGATGTTTCAATATTATTTTCCGAGCAAGGTTTTTCGAAATTATATCCTAAATAACAATATTCGTTTAATACCGAATCAACATTACCTTCCATATAATCTGCATGTGGTATTATAATTCTATTAAGCTTTGCAAAAGTCCATTTAAGAAGTTCAGTCTGATCAGCATTTTGGGTTTAAGTTGAACTGTGGTTAGTTCTAACCATATATCTACCATAGTATAATTAAAAAGTATACTCGTAAGAGCAGCTGTTTTACAATTTTTTCATCGACACACCTCGCGTTACTGTCAAATTGTTTTTGTATTCCTATGTAAATTTTTTTTCGTGAGCATTTCACTATTTCTCTCATTTATTCTCTCATTTTCTGCACATATAATTTTGACATTGTGAGGAGTAGTTTTGCACTAACAAAATACAAGGAATTGTTGTTTTTGTAGATGTGCGAGTACTTTATAATTATGCAATGATATCTACAATAGTTTTTATTGCTGTTTCAATGGAAAGTCACCTGCTTGGCGCTGACATTGGATTTTTTGGTGTTGCTGAATCGGTATTAATTAATTTATAAATTTTATTGAACGATTTTTGTATAACGGATGAATAAGCAAATCAATTATGAGTTTCTTTAACAATATAATTTATATTAGGAGGAAAATTTTTCTCCTACACAGCACATACCGCTAACTGTAGCGAATGACAAACACATCTTACTAAAGCCAAATTTTTTTATTATACTTTTCTTTGATTTTTTTATATAAACCATAATTAGTGCCTGTCATTATAGCAGCATTATCTGTGTCTACAGCTGAAAGTTTTTAAAAGTTTTGTTAAACGTTCCAAACCTTTTAGTAGATCAACATCTTTGCCTCCTTCTAAATTTATTAGACCCATAAATGTAGTAACAAATTGTTTTTTTCTATGCTGTAATAACGGATCACTACACCAAGGAGTTTCTCAAACGTAGATAAGAAATTTTAATTTCGTTTTGTCTTTTTTTTTTTTGCAAAAATCTTATTTTTTCTCTGTTTTTCTTTTTTTATTGACTTTTTTAAACAAAATTAATTTATTTTCCATCTTTGTTTTTCAAATTAAATATTTGAAAAAAGAACAATCAATTTAACAGCCTATGTCAAACATTATTGCTGAGTTTTGTGTTTAAACATTTATTGCGAAATAGATTGCGAAAAAGATTTCTTTAATAAATACTGTTTAAAATAAAATCGTTGAAAATGTTACTAAAATTTTAATTTCGCTGGAATTAAAACAAATTTTATAAATATTCAATATATAGGAGACATATCGAAAACCATATTTTTGGAGGTATTTAAAAAAAATGGTCCAGCTCACGTAAATTAAATAATTGAACCTAAATATTTTGGGAATTTTTAATTTTAGAGGAGTATATTTGCAACTTTTTTGTTCCCATACAAATCAAGGCACTGTAATATAAATATGATCATATGATATCAATTATAAATATTGTTTACTTTGAATCAGAGTAAATGTTGATTTTTTTTCCCTACATTTAGACTAGGTTAGGTTTAATTATTTAATTCAAATATTTTGACTCACCTAGTTAAATTTTTGAACTATGAACTCAAATGTAAATTCTGTTTTTACTGATTCCGGCTTTAATTTATTTACAATTTATAATTTTATGGCGAAGACGAATTTCATTTTGTCTAAATTTTTGATATTAGCGGCTACTTTACAGAATTGTACAATTCATACTGTAAAATATATGTATTTTAATTTATTAATATTTTAATAATTTAAATGCTCAACATATGTAGAAAGGTAGCTAAACTGTACAAATCTGACTCTGCTTCATGACAATGATTTATGAAATATATTAATTAATTTGTTAAGGTCAATTTTCATAAAAGTAAAAAGAAGTCATAATGTAAATATTTTTAGAAAGTTTTTATTTAATCCAATAAAAGAAAAAAAGAAAGAAAAAATAAACAATTTACGTTCTGGCTACTATCTGAAATATTAAAAAGTTCATTCGAGAATCTGTAACAGTGACCTCAAATTGATTGAAAATAAAATTGCTATTAAAGATTATAACGTTAACTTTTCTAAAAATGTAGACTATTGTTTGTATTCATTAACTTAATAATGTATAACAATTTTTAGATATATAATTTTATTATTGCTCCTTAAATATAATCTAAACTGTCGATATTTAAATATATTCAATATTTAAATGTTTATGAATTAATGTGTATACATAAGTAGAATATATCTATATTTAATAAATAATAAAAAACATTACAAATATTTTGTTACTGATAATTCCTAATCCGTTGCTTATGGCAATGTTAGTCTAAAAAAAAAAAATAAATAAATAAATAAATGAAAATAATATTTGCCTAATGGAATTTTCATGTTAATTTTTTCTCTATACTTTCAGAGATTTAAAATAGTCATTAAAACTTTCACTTAATCAAAACTAATAATGATGTTAAAAAGTAATTAATTTAATAATAAAGATCAATTAAGTTCAATCTAATAGTTAAGAAGTTTTCGTTATTAATATATTTTGTAACAATATTTGTATTAGTTTCATAGAAAAACATGAATAAAAAACTCATATTACCACTACACATTACTAATACATTTGTACATGTAACGTACGTATGTAAATTTGAATTATTATTATACAAAAATGATTAAATTAAATATTAAACAAATAAAAATATAACGTAATTTAACATAATACTATGCAGAGTAGTGGACACTATGCGCTATCACTATATGTGTAGATATCTATGTATCTACAACTTTTTATGCTAATGACTCCAGATGTTGTTGATTACTTTTTAGATCACGAAGATCTTCTCATAATTGTCTTATTTATGTCGACGCATTCTTTCACCTTGTTTGGCAAATTTAAACAGTTTTTTTAATGTTTTATTTCTGTTTTGGTTTAAAAGAATAAACACACTTTCACACACACATAACGATTTTGCAAATGTAGCATAGAAAGAGGAAAGAAAGAAATGATAATAAAACTATTTATTCGTTGGCCAAAATTTAAAGTGAAATTTGCATTTATTTCCCATTCAGATGATGTGATACTAAAATGGAATTGTCCAACATTCAGTGAAATCAGTCGTTGTTGCGTATTGTTGAAAAACGGTTCAGAATCTGATCAAACGAATAAATTCGATTATTAGAAATGTTTGCTTCGAGACTAACGATATTTTTCGGCTTTGCTTGTATGGCATTCGCGTTACCTGAAGAAGAAAAGGATCCGATTATAACGCTACCTAATCTGGGTTCGATACAGGGAAAAATTATGGAGACTGCATGGTCGAAAAGAGAAGTTTTCCAGTTTGTGGATGTTAAATATGCAGAAGCACCTTCGGGAAAATATCGGTTTAAGGTGTGTAAACTTTAATGAAAATGTGCTTACATATACAAAAATGTTTTCAAATTGTTTGTTAAGAAAAATATGTACCAGAAAATGTATCATGTAAAAAAGTGTTTAAAGTAATTCTCATGATAAATATTGATATTTGCAAAAAAATTTATATCCTTTAATTAAACACGATTTTTGATAGATAGATAGATAGATAGATAGATAGATAGATAGATAGATAGATAGATAGATAGATAGATAAATAGATTGATAGATAAATAAATAAATATTGGTATTGGAAAATGTAATTATGTGATTAAGTCCAAAAGTAAGGAAATATAAAATAATATTTATATTCTTGTAGCCACCTCGTCCCGTCGAACCTTGGGATGATATAATGGATGCTACTGCAGAAAAAATAGGTTGTCCTTCGATAGTTTCGATGGAATCATTGCAAAAGTTGGATGATTTAATCGATATTGAAGATTGTTTGACATTGACCATTACAACGCCAAATGTGACTGGAAATTATCCTGTATTAGTCTATATACATGGAGAGTATTTGTATGAGGGCAGTAACTCGGAGGCTCCACCGGATTATCTACTGGAAAAGGATATTGTTTTAGTAGTGCCACAGTATCGATTAGGACCATTCGGTTTTTTATCAACCAAAACGGACGAAATTCCTGGAAATGCTGGAGTTTTAGACATTTTTTTGGCATTACAATATATAAAATATTTTATAAAATATTTTGGTGGAGATCCAGGAAAAGTGACCGTAGCTGGCCAAGTAGGTGGAGCTGCCATAGCGCACTTATTGACTTTGTCACCAAAGGTAAATGTCCTTTTTTGGTTAATTTGCTCAACATCTAATTTACTTAATGATGTATCCAGGTCGAAAAGGGTTTGTTTCATCAGGTCATTTATCATTCGGGTTCAGCTTTAATGCCAACATTTTTAGAGGAAAATCCTCGTAAATTTGCTTTGGAAATTGCCGAAAAGGGTAACTGTAAAATGAAAACTGTGCGCGATTTAAATCAGTGCTTAATGGATATGTCACCTTTAGAATTACTAGAGGCTTTTATGGAGCATGGTGTATGTTAAATAGTACTATTCTGTTTTAATTTGTAACTTTATAATTATAATCGTATATTCTATATTAGAATCAAAAATCCGACTTAGGTGTAGGTCATACTGGAGGAATTCAGTTTACAATAGGGGGTCCAAGTGGCGTATTACCAGAACATCCTTATGACTTAATGCTTAAATCTAATAATTCCTACCCAGCAATGGGAGGTTGTCCAAAAAATGCTGGATCCAGGACACTTAATGGTAAATTTTATAAAATATACAAAATTTTTGTTTGACTTTAAAGTACACTTCCAGAGATCGTTGAAAACGATTGGGAAGGAAATATACCAGATGATTCTTATAACAGCTATGACTACATCGATCATGTTATCCGGCAAGTTGTGGGTACTGACAAAACCATGCTGTTGACTAGTTTTGTAACTCATGATTTCTTTAATAGAAGGCTTATGGAAAACGGAACATTTGCTACCTTAATACCCAGATTGATAGATGTAAGTTGTTGAGAATTTTTTGGATAATTCGATAAATGTGAGATTCCATATTATATTCTATTTTTTTGACATTCTAAAGGTGGCTGGCACACTTTTACACAAACTTCCAGTATTATTAGCATTAAACATGAACAACAAGCATGTACCTGAAAACACCTTCCTCTATTCGTTTGATTATGCAGGGGAATTTAATCGTTATCGCGATATGGATGAGGAGCATAATATGCAGAGTCCCTTTAAGGCTGGTGTTTCGTTAACAGATGAGGCATTATACTTGTTTCCCTATCCAGAGCACGTAAAAAAATTAAGTCCACCTGATGAATCAATGGCAAAGCGTATGGTAGATGTTTGGACTTCATTTGTAATAAATGGTCATCCCTTTGGCAGTCACCGCAGCGGATATTGGCCACCAATGACAACTTTGTATGGACCTTACATAAAACTAGATGAAACCTTTACCATTGCCGGTAATTACTTCAAAGAATTTTCTGCTACTATTATGGACGAAGAGACCGGTCACAGTCTGATAAGAGAGGTCTACTACTTAAGACGCAACTACACTTTTAGACAAAAGCAACCGAAACACCGATCAAAAACGTTTAATGTAAGAAGAAGATTCACCATCAATCGTGGAAGACCACATCGAATGTTTGACAAGAATACTCCATTAAGAAAATCCATAACCAAAAATAGTATAGTAAGACGTCAACCAAGTAGAAATAAAGTAATATTTAGGTTTTAAGAATTTTTATTGTTTTATTATTGTTGTGATTCTTTGACTGCAAGTTACTTATATATTTTTCATTGTACTTAGGTTTGTAACGTTTTCTACATCATTAATTATATTTTTTTTCTCTTCTTGTCTACTCAACTATGAAACAAACTGATAAGAATATTTTATTATATTTAAATATACTTATATTTTAATTTTATTTTTTCTTAAATTTCAGTAAATATGTAATGTGATTGATCTATTTCTAGTGTTACTTATCAGTTATACGTACAAACATATATACATATTTATATAAATCTGTACATATGTATGTGAGTGAGTGTGTGTATTATTTAAGTCGAACTAAAACTGATTCTAAAAATGACGCATACCCTGGTAGTTACCATAATGTGTATTCGTTGGATAATTATTTTGAGTAGGAAATTGTTCTATGGTTTCTTCATTTAGAACATTTTCGTGTGATCTATAGCTGGGATATAAGGTACGTGAAGGTGTTTTGTAGTTAGAGTATTGACGATAATTAGGATAGGACAATTGATAAGGACGCTGTTGGTAGTTGGAATAAGGTCGAATAGTAGTAGTTGTTGTAGTCGTAGTTGTCTTAGTAATCGTGCTATTGTCTTTGGTTGTGTTGAAAAATTCTGGATACAAATTAGGAACCGGAATACCCTCACCAAAATGATAATCCAATTCTAGTTTACTCTCTTGTGTATTGGTAAAACGTAAAAATGGTCCATATTCCGAAGAAACATTTGGCCATATTCCGGTATTTAAATTAGGTTCACCATTAGTGGCAAAATTTACCCACATAGTAACCATTGCCCTTGCCATAGATTTATCCTCCGGATTTAATTGACTAACCTCTTTTGGATATGGAAATAGAAATATGTTGTCGTCACTAAGAGTAGCATCTATCTCAAAAGGTAGAGGATTTTTCAAGTGTCCGAAACGATGAAATTCACCACGATAATCAAAACAGTACATGTATGTAGAGTAATTTTTATACGTATAACGTACACTATCTATTACAGGACTCCGGTATAAGATTAAATTAATTAACTGAAAAAGAATTTGAAGTGAATTGTTAAATATAATTTTATAAGTACTTATACCTACCTCTAATAGTTTTTGCACTAAACCACTAACTGAAGGATTGCGAACATCCTCAGCCGTAAAAATGTGTTTTAATGCCC
Organism: Phormia regina; assembly: GCA_001735545.1. NCBI lineage: Eukaryota > Metazoa > Arthropoda > Insecta > Diptera > Calliphoridae > Phormia > Phormia regina. The sequence goes on along the minus strand of MINK01191298.1, from coordinate 8,110 downwards.
ATTGTTTCCATAATGTATAATGTTTTGGTTTAGTTGTATGTTTCAGAACTACATTAATATAGTCCGATATGTTTCGAGAACGCAATTGAACCAACTGATCATAGAATCCTAAAAACATAACAATATTATTATTACTAATTCCGTAAAGAATATTATACTTACTAGACATAATGAATGCCCCAGCATCTTTTGTCACTCCTGCAATCAATGGTTTGGTGTTATTGACCACCATAGAAGCAGGATGTTGTGGTAAATATCCAAGTTTGTCACCTATAATCAATTTGAAACCATTTGTAAATTGTAAACCTCTAAGTTCATTGTTTTCCTGAGAGATTTAAATATAAAATATATAGTTAGTATATAGAAATTTACGATTAACCAATTGTCGAGTATTGCGTACAAAATATCGTTTAAAATAATTCAAAATATCCGAAGTACTCATATGTTCAAAACAAGACACTAGACCTTCAATGGATCGACTTGGCGGACAACGGGCGTAATGGGAAAAACTTCGCAAAGTTGCCAATGGCTGGTCATCCAGAAAGTAGGGATTCAAAGCCGTTCCAGATTGTAGAATTAGTTTGTGGAATAATCCTTCAGCCTAAAATGCACAGTATATAGTAACTTATTTTCCAAAGAAATATTTTATTTTAATACCTTGCCACTTAAGCTAAGTGCATGTATTAAGGTTGCACCACCTGATTGTCCCATTAAAGTCACTTGTTCCGGGTTACCATTAAAACTTCTAATATATTGTTGTATCCATTCTAAAGCCATTTGAATGTCAGACAAAGCTATATTTCCAGGCATGTCATCAGTTAAAGTTGATAAATATCCAAACGGCGCCAAACGGTAATTAATAGCCACCAAAACAATGTCATTTTCCAAAAAATAGTCTGGTTGTCCTTCCTCGGCACCACCATCGAACAACATTTCACCATGTACAAATACCATAACAGGATATGAACCCGATTTCTAAAACCAATTTATTTTTTTAACAAATGTTCCATAATACTTAGGTTAAAATTCATACCGCTGGAGTAAATATGTTCAAACTTAAACAATCGTCTACATTTTCAGATCGGCTTTCCTTTTCTCTAATACTTTCTAAATCGGGAAACTGCGGACAGTTGGAAGGCTCCTTAGTCGCGTCAATTAAATTATTATTAAATTCTGGAGATAAAGCTTTCTAAAATAATTTCAAGTTATTAACGTTTATTTAGACTATCAACAATATTGGATGGATGGCTTGATTACCTGGAATCTCCCTAAACCTGGTTTAACAGTTGCGTATTTTATGCCCAAGTAGGCACTTATTGGTCTATTTTTTATAATTTTAAAACTATGTTGACCTCGAACTAATCCCAAACGTGGCACCAATAAAACATCAGGATCTTGTGAAGAAGGTGTAGATTGTTCTGGACGAGGCTGATATATCCTTGGTAGCTGATGATCAGGAGCATTCTTCTCCTCTTCGGAATAAGATTGATATGAGCGATGATTAAATTTTTCACCATTATATTGCACTTCATATTCCCTTGGATGAATATTCACTTGAAGTCCATACGAATCATAATTATTATGCGGTTGATAGTGAGGATGTGATAAACCATATTGTTTTTGTGTATCTAAAGGATGTTGATCGTTAAAATTTCCTTGATCATCATAATCATCATATGTATTAAAGTTTTGTTGACCCCAACAATGTTGCAGCACTAATGACAATACCAACAATATTTTTAATAATTTTCTTTGAACAAATAGCCGATCCATGTTGCTGCTACCATCGAACAATTGATACTGATTTTAATTCAGTATGTTTTACGACTAACAAATCTTTTTTAATGTAATTTACTTATTTCAGTATTCTGCTTCTACGATCACAATAATGCTGCAATCTGTTTGTTCTGGGTTCATAAACTTACAAAAATATGTGCACTCACACTTTCTAATAAGAAAAAAAATTTAATAGCCAGATGTTGAAGCAGCCCTTTTGGGGTCACACTTAATCTATGAATATACTTAAATATTGATACTAACGAAGATGAATTAAACAAAATGTTATTAACAGAAATAATAACTCAATTCAGAATTGTAAAAAATATATTTGTTATCAGTGTTTTTGTTGTTTAATGAAAATATAAAAATGATGCATACAAATGTATTTATGTATATACTTACATATACATACATACATACATATATGTAAATATGGATACAAATAAATTTTTAATTGTAAATACCCAGTAGGAAATTTATTATTTTTATAATATTTTAAACATCTTATGAATTTTTTATAGGTCTAACAATTTGGTTCGAAATTAATTTTATATTAAAAGTCCAGAAGTACTTTTTGTTTAGTGATAAGTTTTTATCCATTTTGAAATAATTAACGATATTTTCACATAACGTAACTTTTAAATTTAGATACATACTAACCTGTGTGCTACACTGAGGTTTTCAGTTATATTTTAAAGGTTTGTACAATATTTTTAATTATCGGAGATCTAGTAAATCTAATTTTTTTGTTCATGAAAAGTCTTTCTTAGTTATAGCGAAAACATATCTTAACATCTTAAGTATCAAAAGTACGGAATAAAAAATCTAATTTAATTTAATTTTTTCAAATGTGATAAATACATTACTATTTCTATGTGGATTGAAAATGAACACGGTTTCGATTTCACTTTCGTATGAATTTGTGTTCTGTGACATACTTGATAATTCATTGTTAATCTACATATGTTCAATATTTAGAAGACATTCAAGTGATCATTTAATATTATTCAAATGTGTACAGTTTTTAAAATTATTTTCTCGTAAAGATATATACAAAATTATTATTATTATTTTTTTGTCATTAATAAAGTATATTTCATCATGAAAATATCGCATAGATTTTTTATTACTTATATGTATCGCCAATGACGCACAATTTATTCTGATTTAGGAAACTTCTGCAATACGAATATGAATATTGCGTCAATAAATCTGTTCTTCTAAGCAATATAAATTTGAATTACTTTCGTATTATTTTGCTTTTAGGGATAATTCTTTCGTTCAAATGTACGCTTATGAATTATAATTGGCTATATTTTGAATAAAAACATATTTTTTATTTTCTACTTTAATTTAGTATAAACGACTCAGTATAATATTTTACAGAAATATTCCTGTAAAAGAGAACTGTTAAGAAAAAAATATTATACATTTTTACTGTTGTACTGAATTAATAAAATTTGTGTAAATTAGTTAAATGTTTAAAGTACTCTTATGATTGTATCGGCGAAGAACCCTTACTTTATACTGTTCAATGAGAACAGCTGATTTGTACGGCATTATCCTTATAACCAGGGTAGGTTGCTATAATACAAATATTATAACAAAATTTAAGAGAATTATTTTAAAACCTTATAGCTGATTTTTTTAGGGATACGTTATGCATAAAATTCTTCAGTTACGAGTTATGATTGAGAAAGAACGGTACAATATAAGCAAACAATCAAATAATAAATGTATATTAATAAAAATTTAATAAATATATAAAGAAATAAAGAATTCAAAACTAAATAGGTGAAATAATAAAATAATTTTAAATTATAACTATAAAACATAACAAATTTAATTTTATTCAAAAAAAAAAAAAAAAAAAAAAAAAAAAAATTATAATTTTACAGCAAAAAAATGTCTGGAGTTTTATAGTGTGTGTGAGATTTAAAAATCTATTTTTTATTGTATTACTAATAATAAAATTATTAAATAAAAAATTATAATATAATTTCATTATATGTATATCAGCAATTTAACCAATAAAATAAAATTAGCTATTTTTCAATATTACATAAAATGTAATAAAAGGTAATAATTTATATGAAAATCTTCATGTTCATTATATTCGCAATAAAAAATGTTAATGTCGCGAAGAAAAAAAAAGTAAAAAAATCAACCCTTGTTAGTAATAAATAGATTTTTCTTAAATAACCCTCTACTCAAATCTCTTTTTTGTTCTCTTATTATTAAATACTTGTTCTCTTAATTTGTTAGCTTTTCATTCAAGATGTTTATGGAATGTAAGTAAGCTTTATCGTACTAAACAAGGAGTAAAAATGAGAGTGGGTGGATTGTAGTTGTATGCGTAATTTAGCGTGAAAGTATGCATTATTATACACTACTCTACAATTTCATGGCGGCATTTTAGGTTATTCATGTTTTTTTTTTAAGAGAATAAATACATACACACATCAATTTTTATACATTCCGGTAGCTGAATTCTTGGCACGCCATTTTTATGTTAACCATTTATCAAAATTGTGTTTATTTTTTAATAATAAAAAAATAAAAAATATATATTTCAAAATAAATAAAGGAAATTAGTGCACTATTATATAATAATCTAACTACTGCTGAATCAAAGTCTAAAGGTTTTCGACAGAAGCAATTATGCACATTTTAATGCAAATTACAATTTTCTGCTTTTAGAATCCTACCTATTTAAGTGTGCACCCAAACAGGAACATTTGTTTGAACAATTTGTTTCTATTACGAATTGATTTCTTTTATGAGCTCGACAAATATTAATCCTTTAATAAATGTGAATAAATTTTAATGATACATAAATTTTATTCTTAGTACTGCCAACAAGTACTAGGATATGAGAAAAAAAGTCGGACTATTGTTTAGTATACTTTTTTTTTTATTTGTCTATTTTATTAAAGAAGAAAATGAAAAATAATTTTCATTTTAAAATTTTAAGCACGAAAAATACCATGGTAGAAATTCTTTATAAATGCTTGGTTATAAGTGCTTATATATAGCATATGTACATATGTAAATATGCGTATGTATATATAAATACATATGTGCATTAAAGTGCCTTGACTTGTATGGGAACAACAAAAGTTGCAAATGTATACCCCACTAAAATTAAAAATGAATATATTTTAAACTAACTCCCAAAATATTTTGGTTTAATTATTTCTCTAAAAATATGATTTTCGATCATAATTTCACATATTTTTAAACTTTTAGTACAAATGTTGAGCAAAAAATATTTGAAGATTGTTTTCATTATTCATTAAAAAATCAAATGATTTTATTTTTATAGTATTTTATCAAAGTTATAATATCTTGGAAATATTCCATCGAAAATTATATTCAATGGAAAGTTTTACTATTAATATGGGTGTTCATTTAGCTCTTTAATAGCACAAATAATATTTTAATAATAATTGGTTAAGTTAATTTTAATGGGAAATAAATGGTTAAGCAAAGCAAAAATGCGGCGAATTGGTGGAAAATTGCGGTAAAAATTTAAAAAATACTTTTTATTCGGTTATTATTGCGGTTTTAAATGAACTTATAACTTATATTTTTCACAAATTTATCAATTTTTAAGTGTAATAATATAATATTTTAATAATAATTGGTTAAGTTAATTTTAATGGGAAATAAATGGTTAAAGCAAAGCAAAAAATGCGGCGAATTAGTGGAAAATTGCGGTAAAATTTTAAAAAATACTTTTTATACGGTTATTATTGCGGTTTTAAATGAACTTATAACTTATATTTTTCACAAATTTATCAATTTTTAATATTTTCCAAAATTTGACCCTTTAGCACAGGGTTAATTTCGTGTTATCTTCAATAGTAATATTCCTATGGTATATTCAAATCTAATATATTTAGAATAATATCCGAAATGTTTTGTTTGAACAAAGAAAATATGATAAAAAATATTAATAAAATCATAATATTTCGCGACTGATAAGAGACATAATTATTCTTTAAATGAATATTCAAGGTTGTATGCCTTTATTGTAATTTGAAATTAATTTTATTGTAACTAAAATTTTTATAATGAAATTGAAAGAAATACGTAATTTTAGAGGTATTTTGAAAATGGTCCATCTCACGTACACTTTAACACTGAGATGTAATATTTTGGGAATGATATAATATACAAAAATCTTTACAAAAATCAGTACATTTAAATTTTTTTTTTTCGAGGGTCACTTTAATGTACATATAGACATATGTAGAAGCTGACGACTTTATTTATTGTTGTAAGTACAAGTTCAGTCTCAACTACCAAAAAACACAACGACAATTTAAAACTCTGTGTTCACACGTAAAGAATTTTTTTTAAGTTCCGAGTACAAAGATAGAAGAAGCTTTAATACTAAGTCCTATTGTTGTTGGGTTTCCAATATGCGGACCATTTGAACATTTTCATATGGTCCGCATTTCAATTCAATCGGAACTAATTATTGAATTGTAATTTACGAATGTGTATCGGTTTGTTATTACCGTTTAAAGCCAATACCAGGGACAAAATACTTCAACCAAGTATTAAATTAGGTATCAATAAGTTTTTATGATCTCAAGAAGTAATAAAAACAACATCCAAAGATGTAATTAAAAACTGAGTCAAAAGATCTTTTTCATTTATCATTTATTATTTTATATACAAATTAAACTTTATTTCCCCTATAGTGATAAAAAGAAAAATTAAAAGAAACTGTTTTTCATAACATTGTGGACATAACTTCCTATTCAGTGAATAGTTGATACCTATAAAGCGAACATCTTACTATATTAAACTCATTGGAAGTGATGCGAATTTCCACTACTCTTTTTTTCTTCCTGGGTATGTTTTAGGCGTCTGAAACATGCAAGAAAAACTGTTAAATATGCTAAAAATCTAATAAAAAACATTTTAATTTTTTTGAACATAAAATAAATACATTACAATTCAGTACATACATTTATAGTGTATATAAATACGTTTATAATTAAATAGAATTCTTATTAACATATATTAATAAATTTTGCAATATATTAAAAAAAAAAAATGATCGTACAATTTAACGAATGTGATTTTATAAGATTCTAGTTATTTTGTGGAATAATTTTGGTTTATCACAAAGATTTGTTATAGAAATACCACTTTACTTCATAATGAATAAAGTTCTTGAAGTTTAATTATTAAGTAATTAAAATTTTATATGTAATTTGAATTTACAATCTTTGAGGTTCAGGATACATTTGTTTCAATATAATCACATGCGACGACACTTTTAGAAACATTTAAGATATCGATATCTTTAAATTGATTTCAAATTTCCTTTGCAACTCGGTGAAAAAAAAAAAATAAGTTTTTCATTAAGAATTACATATGTAGAATACAACAAATATAAACAAGAACAGAAAATATTGGAAAATTGAGTTTTTGTAATTTCTTATATGACAATATGATAAATATTTTATTTTCTGTATAATATAGTAAAATCTTAACCTAATATTAAATTATTTACCTTTAACTACAACTTGAACAAATATCAAAAAATTAATTTACGTGAGAAAATGTCAAAATTTTATAATACAAAAATATGCATTTATGGCAAAATATGAAAAATATGCATTTACAACGAAGTATGACAAAAGAAATTGATGACAATGTATTTTAATTTTTGTTAGACTAATTTGAATTTTAAAATCTCATAAACTATCAACAATTTTTAGTTTGTCTTTTACAAATTTGACAATAAAAATGAATAACGTATATTTTTTACTCCCTAGAAATTGCAATATTTCTTAAAAGAAATTATTTATTATTTTTATTATCAATATTCAATAACCTAGACTCTGGGCCATAAGCGGTTACAAATTTCAACTTAAAATTGTAGAGAAAAATACCTCACCATTCTCTCACATTGAAGTCAATAAACATAGGTATCCCAATTCTACAATTACAATATCATAAAACAGACGATATATAATTTAAGTATCAATCTAAAATGGAAGCAATTAAAACGAAATGTAGCTACCAACAATGAATGAGAAACTATAACAAAATAGTTTGAAAAACATTGATCCTAAGATTCCCTAAAAAAGATTTTAATAACAGTAAAAAAATTGAGTAATTCACTTTTGAATAATTTTAAATTTATTTGTTCACAGAAAAAAGTCACCAATTAACAAATAAATATGAGAATAATTCATTCAATTATAAACTTGTTTAAATTTGCACCTCTCACCAAAATATCACATTACATCAATTACTAAAAACTATAAAAAATACAAAACAGAAAAATATTCCCAATTAATAAATT
>MINK01191297.1:0-21742 GCA_001735545.1 Phormia regina | reverse complement strand
GGAGATAATTATGGCTCTTTCTGAATTCGGAAACAATAGAATGGTTGGTATAATTGTGGTGCTTGACCGAACTAGTAATTTTTCTAGTCGTTTAAAATATTTTAGAAAAGAAAGAAATTTGGAAATGTTGAAGAATACAAAATGTATATACAACGCTTTTTATACTTTTAAAATAACAGAAATATGAAAAATTAGGAAGATGTTTTTAATAAAAAATTAGATTATCGCAAAAATTTCCACGTCCAAAAATTTGGCATCTTTTATTTTTATATAAAAATGCTAAACTTTTCAATTGTATGTTAAAACATTAAAATAGCATATTTAAAGAAAATGCAATGTAATTGCATTAAAATGCATTTTTCGTAAAGCCGTTATATGCGAAATTCAAAATTCAAAGGTCAATTAAATCATAAAAATTGACAAAGTGTTCACAGAGATATTGCTATTTAAAGTTAAATATTTTTCATTTTTTTTTTTTTTTTTTTTTTTTTTTTTTTTTGTTTTTTTGAGAAATTGAAAAAGCGAAACAAAATCGCGAGTTTTTGCAATTTCGCAAAACTGAAAACTCGAATTGACAAAGGGGATAATAGAGTTTGTATGCGTAAATTTTTATAGAAATTTAATGCCATCAAGTACAAAATTGCGTTCTTTCATGGAATGGAAGATATGCTACTATTATATTATTATTATTATTAGTATTTTCATTTTCCAAATGTTAAAATTATTTTTATTAGTTTTTAAAGATTATGGATTAATTAAATTTACTTTTAAAAACGAACGTTGTCACGTATGATTAGATTTTGAAAGTACGAATACGTTACAATTCAGTTCACCCATCTTACGAATATTTATAAGAAATAATGTATGTCTAATGAAATACTATGTATGTATGTATGTATGTATGTATGTATGTATGTATGTATGTACAATTTTTGAAATATTTTGAAAAAATATTTAACTCTAATAGTAACGTAATAAGCAAGCAACTTAACAGTGGCATCGCATCCATTTAAAATTTCAATCAAAGCTTCATTGATTCTACTTACACTTTGCCTTGTACTTGTACTTGAATAAACTCTATAAGGAGAATTATTTACTCGTTTATTTGTTATTATTATTTAAAAAGCGTTTTATTTATTTATTAATAATTATTATTATTATTATATGCAATACTTATTAGAATTTTATATATTCTAATTTTGAATAATTTATATATATATATATTATATATATATATAATATTATATAATATATTATAATATATATTATTATATATATATTATTATATAATTATATTATATAGATATAATATTATATATAATTTATATATATATATAGTAATATATATAATATATATATGTATCTGTATATATATATATATATATATATATATATATATATATATATATATATATTTTAATTAAATTATATTGACTAGAAATATATATATAATTATTTTTTACTTTTAATTTTTAAGCTTTTGTTTTGTTTTAAGAATAACTTTTAAATGTTTTCTTAGCGATATCACAATTTAAACTAATGTTTTGGTTAATACAACTAGATTTTATTGTTGTTGTTAATGAATGAAAAATCAAACAGACAATAACGACAATAACAATTCAACACAAATTTGAATTCGTTTTAATATTTGTATCGTATTTTAGTACTTTAAATATTTACATACAATACCAAACACACATGTGTATGTACGACTGACTATACATATTTACATACATAAAACGTATGTTCATCAAAAATAAAAAAAAAAAATACTATTTACTTATTTACACACATGCATACATGCGTACATGAATGTACATTAAAGTGCCTCGATTTGTATGGGAATAAAAAATGTTATAAATATACTTACGAAAATTAAAGATTGATATATTTTAAACTCATTCCTAAAATAATTTGGTTCACTTATTTCACTTTCGTGAGCTGGACCATTTTTAAAAAGACGTCCAAAAATATGGTTTCCGATCAACAATATGAATAATTTTTAACTTTTTTTTTTTTTCAAAAAATAATTACAAAATATAATAGAAAAACAATGTCTAATACATATTGAGCAAAAAATAATTTAAAATTTGTTTTTATTGTAGCGAAATTCAAATTTTAGTAAATGATTTCAATGATTTTATTTGAAATAGTTATGCATAGTAAATTATATTTTAGGGCATCATTCGAAAGGTCTCATTTAATAATATTGATAAGTGCTTTCATTTAACCCTTTAATTGCACGAATGATATTTTAGGATTTCCGGTCCATAATTGCTTATCTTAATTTCAATGGCAAATTAATGGTTAGTTAAGAATATAAATTTACTATTGATGAAAAATGGCGACTAAACTTCAAAACATACTTTTCTTCGATGAATGAATTTTTTTTATATTTCATAAATTTATCAATATTTATGTGTAATAAAAGCTTCCATGCGACTTATTTGCAAAAATTAATTTTCTTATAATTAAAATTTTGCTAACGATTTTGAAATAATTACTTAATTTTAGATGTATTTTAAAAATTGTCTAGCTCACGTAAATTTTAACTATGAGATATAATATTCATTTCTAGAGGGGTACATTTGTAACGTTTTTTTTTTTTTTTTTCGTGAGGCACTTTAATGTACTTACATAAATATAGTATATATTCACTACAGGTTACAAGGGTTTTTGTATATAAGTTTATTTTATATACAGTGGCCAAAATAAGTATTCGACATACCATTCCATTTCTAATAATTTCGTAATAATTTATATACTTATCGAATTATTTCAAATAAAATTACAAATATTTATTTGAAATGTGTATTTATTTATATATTTATTGTAATATTTTCTTCCAAATACATAGAAGTTTAATGTTCGCTGGCCTTTTTCAACAACATATGAATTCAAGCGCAAAAAAAAAAAAAAGTATTCGACATATTTTTGATTTGTCCATTTTCGTAACTATAGTTATTTTGTTCTGTTTTTTTGGTTATTGTTTTTACAACTAGGATAACAATTATATGTATTTTAAATAATTTTAAATTTTAAATTTATTGTGATTTTTGCAAATAAAAGAATTCAAAAATGAAGCCATAATTAATCGCTTTTAGCAAGGAAAATCGAAAAAATTAATTATAAAAAAGACATAGAAATTAAGACAAATTTACCAATATATTCTAAAAAATTAAATAATAATAATAATAATAAATTTGCTAATAAATAAATCTGAATCAGCAGAATATTAAGGTTTACAAACGCTGGTTTAATTTAAAATTGTACGTTTAGTGAAATAATATTACAAGCTAAATTCATAGAAAATGGCTAAAGATTGTGAAAAATACTAATAAACACTTGTTTCATTATATAAATTTAGAAATATTGAAGAAATACATTATTTTGGATCCAGGGCTGGTATAAAAAAGCGCCCACATCTCAGTAGGAACATAACATTGAGATTATGGTTTGTAAGTGAATGTAGAAGAAGGTAAACAAAATTCTGAAAGGATCAAATTTTTACAAATGGGATCAAGCTTAATCATTTCGTATTCAATATCAATGTTCTAGCCTATCGAAACCTATATATTGAGGTCAAAAGAGAACAATAAGGAAACTACCGTAAAAACTTTGGTTGAAGGGTTATGGTTAGGGGGTATGTGATAGGATCTGAAGTATGTATTTTAGTACTTATAGATGGAATAATGGATCATATGTATTATATGGACATTTGAAAATAAAATTCATATAAGTGTTGCTGAGGAATTAGGAACATATGACCGATTTATATTTACCAGGATAATAACCTAAAGTATTCTGTCACAATTATAAAGCTTAACTTTCCTTGTTACTGCACGAAAATTATAAAAAAAAACTCATTATTATCTATATAACCAATCTAAATGAAAATTTCTGGAGTTTTTATTTAAAAACCGTATTAAAATTGATCTTGTAAATGTAATGCAACCAAATTGATCATGAATATAATAAAATTGTTATCAAACATATATCAAATCGCTTAAAAGTGATTATAAAGTGAAAATAAAAAGCTACGAGTTAATAAAAAATTTAATTTTTTTATTAACACGATTTGTATTAAATTGAAAATTTAATACAAATCACTTTTTATACTTAAAAATTCGGAATCAATTTTTTTATTTTTTCAAAAATTTAATTTGCTCCTCCCTCTTATGTCGAATACTTTTTTTGGCCACTGTAAGTAATTTTTGTAAATTTTTTGCGTGCGGCCACATTAAGAATATATTCTAGTATATATGTAGGTCCCTATTAAAAGAAAAGTCAATATTGTGACGTTTATTGTAATCAACTTTCCTAAACCCCAAAAATTATTCGAAATATATATCTTTTTGCTTATACGTATATGTACACAGATATGTATACATTTATAAGATAAATGTTTTCATGGATGTTAAAATTCTTTATCCAAATTTTTAAAATTCCAATTCCAATAGTTTCACATATATACGAAATTTTGCATTTAATTCATACATGCCGTACCCCCTACTTCTAGTCCGCCCATATTTTTCTTAAATGTTAATATTGATATTTTGGTATCACACAAAATTTTAGAACTCTAATATTTTCTATTTACTGGCTCACATGGAATTTGAAAATAAAAAGTGAAAAATTCAAGAAAATCGGTTTAGTCGTTTTTATTAAAAAATATTTTAACTTTCTTGTAGCCACATATTTTTCATTTCTTATTTAATTGTATTGCATTGAATTGATTGGTATAAATATCGTATATGTACATGTACATTAAAGTGCCTTAGGAAAAAGAGTTGCAATGAAATGAAGATTTGTATGTTCTTATATGATTCCCAAAATATTATTTATTTATTTTTATTTATTTAATTAATTCAAGCAATATAAAAAGCCTTTCAAGGCCAATAAACTTATATTACAATAGCAATACCCTGAATAAAACTACTATGAAACTTAACAACTTCTCTCAATAATAAAATTTATAATTAAAAATAAATTTAATACTAAAAAAACAATCTTACAAATTGGCTCCCCAGCCAAAGAATAAAAAAACGTAATGAAATACATATGTCCCAAAGTAGTAGCAAAAAAAAAAAAAAACGAAAAAAAAATAATTCACAATGTAAACAATAGTCACAATTATAAAAATTTCCTCTTCAATACTACCAACATTGAAATTAATAGAAAAAAGTTACCGCAATTTATTAGTAAAAACAAAGGTGTCATAGCGATATAAAACATAAATATTAATAACGACCATTAAAGTGTGCTAAAAGTTTTAAAAGAAAAGCATTATTCGAGTGAGAAAACAGCCTAAGTTCAATGGGTAATTAACCCATTAAATTAGCAATTTTTGCAAATAAATAGCATGAAATACTTATTACACTTAAATATTAATAAATTTATGGAAAATTTTATTTTGCGAGAATAAAAACATATTTTATAATTTTTATACCCTACACCAGCAATGGTGGTTGGGGTATTATGTGTGTGTGCAAATATTGTAACGCTGAGAAAAAATCATGCTACACCCACCTTAAAGTATACCGTTCGACTCAGAATCACTTTTTGAGTTGATTTAACGATGTCCGTCCGTCCGTCTGGTTGGCTGGCTGTCTGCTGTCCATGTAAAGCTTGTGCGCAAAGTACAAATGTTCTCCCGGAATAGAGTTCTAACACTCAAAAATACCTTAAAAATTAAAATATTTTAATGAAATTTAGCACAAATAGGTTTTATGGAAGCATAAGTCCATGTGCCAAATGATGATCGGTCCATAATTGGCCATAGCTATAGAAAAATATAAACCCTCTTTCGAAAATCAATTTAACGTGCATAAATCCCATTAATTTAATATTAATTTAATTCGACACATATAATATTTTTATAAATATAAGTAACAGTGCAAAATTTCATTAAGATTGGTTCCTAATTGACCATAGCTCCAATATAAGACCCAATTTCGGGAATCACCAAAATGTGTATAAATACATGTGAATCTTAATATCGTCGTAATATTCTGTAATAATATGTTTTTATTTTCCACTTAATAAAAGTATAGGTCCGTAATTGGCTCATTCCCGCATTTTGGTACACATAGGCAATGGTGCCTTCTTCTCTCTTTTCTTTTTTTTTGGACAAGGAGTTAAAAATTATGTATACCATTACTTTTGGACCAAAATACATATCAAACTTTAATTTACGGCGGGTACATTTTCAACCTTTTTTTTGTCCCCATACAAATCAAGGCAATTAACAACCAACGTCATATTGAAGTTAAAAACGTTAAAAGTGAACTTGAACCACTCTAATAAAAAAATAACAAAAAACTGGGTATAGTCGATATTCCAGTCTATCAAAGTCAACGTTGGCAGAGTTAACACACAGCCACAACTACTGATCGAACGTACATTGAGTAGTGACGGAGTTTCATGTCGTGTTAAGTAGAAATTTATAATATAAAGTTGTATTGTTATTTACTTTAAACTAAGATTAACAACATCTAAATAAATTCAAATTAAAAGGATGGAATTATTTTACTGACAACTAAAACACACCAGTAATAAATGAAATAGAAATTTGACTTGATTTTTTATGACTTTTTATACTTTGAGCATTCTTTTCTGTTTAAACTAATATGATATGAACACTGTAATTTTTAATTAAAGATTATTTCAAACACTTCCCCTTACCTAGCCCACCACCACCCTAATTTAATGTAGCTACTGATAATTAAATTTTATTCGGCTGCTAATAGGTTAAGAATCATCTTGATTTATAAATACAAAATGCATGCACAGTGCGTACGACATTGAGACGTCTTACTCCAAAAAAATGTTTATTTCGCATTCATATCGTTATCTTGCGCTCACGTATTTTTTCTCATTAAGTACTTTACATAACTTCTCACCATTAATACTCAAAACTCTTTAAAAAGTTAATCAATTAACCGCTAAAACTATCCGCTCATAACTATATTTTATTTATTACCAGTATTAGACCAGTAAGTATTTATTTATTTGTGTAGGTATCTGTGTGTGTGAGTATATATTTATCGGTATACATGTGTAATAAATGTTGCCACTTTTAATTAGTAGACAGTAAATAATTATTTTATTATACTTTTTCTATTCAAACAAAACTTAATTTACTTTAATAAAACAAAACTAAAAACTTAAATTGGCCATAAGTCGCTTAATATTGAGTTTTTCGACAAAAGGACGTTAATCTGTGATCACTAGGGTTTCATATCAAAAATTCATATTTTTATGACAAAACTTAAATTGGCCATAAGTCGCTTAATATTGAGTTTTTCGACAAAAGGACATTAATCTGTGATATAGTGGTTTTATTAAAAGCTGATATTTTTTAATGAAAAATTGAAATTGGCCATAGTGTTAATATTAGTTTTTCGACAAAGAACGTTAATCTGTGATAAATTTGTTTCATAATAAAAGCTGATATTTTTAATGTTAAATTGGCCATAAGTCGCTTAATATTGAGTTTTTTGACAAAAGGACGTTAATCTGTGATCACTTATATTTCATACCAAAAATTGATATTTATATGAGAAAATTTAAATTGGCCATAAGTCGCTTAATATTGAGTTTTTTGACAAAAGGACGTTAATCTGTGATCACTAATATTTCATACTAAAAATCGATATTTATATGAGAAAATTTAAATTGGCCATAAGTCGCTTAATATTGAGTTTTTTTTTTTCTTTACAAAAGGTCCCTATTCTGTGATCACTAAAATATTTCTAGCCTATGAGTCGCTCGCTTTATGTCATTTAGTCGATTCAGGATTTGGTTATGAGTTGAATTTATGTGTGGTGTTGGGGAGTGATTTTATTAGTATTTTTTTGGTACTTAAAATCAACACAAACGTTTACTGCCAACTTATGTACACTATTCTCTTGTTTTATCCAGCTGACGTTCTCAGAAATAAAAATATATTAAATATAAAAATAAACTTTCTTAAGTTTCTTAATTTTACATAAAATATACATAATCTTTAAACAAATTTATTATGTTTTTCTTTAGGATTTATTTCTTTCTTTTGACATTTATTTTTGTTTTAAGAGTTAAAAATATTTTAATTTCTTGTTAGCAGAGGGGGAGAAAATACAAAAAGAGGAAGTTTTCCCTTTCTGGAATAAATTGTATTTCATTAAGGAAAATTATGCAAATAATAAACATTTGCTATGAATTTGTTTATTTATATCAAGGGACTTTTGACAAAATATTTTAAGTCGAGGTAAGACAATATTCCGATTATTTGCATTTTTAATTACCATGTAACAAACTTATGGTTTATATTTATCGGTATTTTCTACATCTATTAGTTTTGGAGTTGTACTTTAAATATTTCATATTAAATTTAAAATTTCTTGAAATTTTTAATCCAAACTGTTATTTTTTTTTTAAACTTCCTAACTAAATTGAGTTAAGTTGTTTTGTCAATAGACCACAGATATAGCATGGTGATACGTAAGTATGAATATGAAAAGTTTAGAGCGCTGTAGGCAAAAATTATGTGTTAAAGACTTCAATACACCAAGGAATTTTAAACAAACTGAACATAAAAAAAAGTTTGCAGGAAAATAAAAAAAATATAATTACATATAACTGCAAAGATCAAAAGACTACAATAAAAAGTTACCTTTATTAATGCAAAATAAATCTTATTTGTAGCCCTATGTGGAACTGGTNNAATTCCATTCGGTTAATAGTTTAGGAGATACAAATTTTTAAATTCTAGGCATTGGTTCCAAAATGCTTTTATTTAGGATGTAATTATATAACTAAATACAATTTGAAATCGTCAGAGCTGTGAATTATTTCTGAACTCGTAGGAGTATGTAGAAGCACGAACAACATAAAAGTCAATCGTGAGATTAGCCAACCGATGTTTACTGTGAGAACGAATAGCACAAAACTATTCCTGAGATTGATCAAACGAAATAATAATTTCTGAGACTTATACTACATTTTATTCCTGACTTGTTTAACTCTCNNGATGGTGTAGAACGTCCGTTTCCAGTACATTTAGTGCAGCCGAGAGCAATTATTCTTAAATGTTTTAAAAATATAGTCTAAGGTTAAATCGAAATTAATTCGGTAAGATTCAATAAATAAATTAGTAATAATTAACCTGAATGAAATTTGTTTTATCTATTGTAACACTGCGGTGCACCGTTTCAGTAAAATTGATTCTTGCTTTTTCATATTAGTCCATGGTTTATGCTTAGTAAAAGTGAAATATCATTTTTGATGGGTATTATGCGAAAATATTGATCTAAAATTCACCTTAATTTGTACCAATCGGCTTTAAGGCGATTCAACAATGTCCGTCCGTCTGTCCGTTCATATAAACCTTGTAATAAAAATCAAAATACGCACTAAATTAATGAAATTTGGCACACAAGCGAGGCTTAGGAATAATCTCCCGGAAAAGTGGCTTAAAATCCAATTAATAGGTGTTGAAAAAAATATCCCTCCCCAACTTTTGATGCACACAATAGAGTAGGGTATAGTCTGCCTTGACCGTCTATATCCTTCTTTCTCCTTCTTATTGGGTTAATAGTTATTTCCAAAAATAAATATGTTTAATAAATTTTAACTTGAATATTATAAGATTTATTGATTTTTCTTTAAGAAATGTAGTCTTTTGATAGAAATATTAACATCTGCAAAAAAACGGTTAACCAGTTTTTTGTGAAAGTCGGTTTTTGTTTCTCCAAAAAAGCAAAAAAGAGTAATTATAGTGAAAAATAAAGAAATGACTATAAAGTCATTTAAATAGTTAAAAAATTTTAGTTTTTTTAGTTGTTATATTATGTAAACACCTTAATCATGCCTATATGTTTTTAATAAACAAATGCAAGCACACTTAATGTTATTAGTGTATTAAGTTTTTAAGTGAACTTTTAATAAATTATTTTTCAAAGATATTTTCAAAGATGATTTTAATTTAATTTTCTGATTCAAATACATTTTTGATAACAATTGTATCGAAATCCAAAAAAAAAACTGTTACGTAGTATTCTATCTTAATCGATTCTAATTTATTTAACTAATAATTGTAAAGATAGTTAAAATATTTTATCTAGAATCCTGGGTGTCGAAAATTTGTTACAGCTATCCCGCAAAATCGAAAAGTTGGGACAAGTATTATCTTGAACGACTTCTGAATTTAAATTAAATTAGAATTTCTTACTTTCATTTAATCGCCTTTTATCATGGCACGCTGGAAAGTTAGAGACCCAATTGTATTTTCCTGTTACAGCAACATTAATTGAACGATTTTTGTCTGCATTATAAAACTTTTGTGAAAACTTTTAACCAATATGTCTTTAAAAAGTCGAGTTTAATATTCCAATTGTTATAATTGAAACAAGCGTGATAGAGTTCACTGAAAGTCTGATTTATTATACATAATTGCAATAATTATATATATAAGAGTTGTAACTTATGATTTTGTAACTAAGAGAGTTTACATAATTAAGAGATCTTAAACAATTAAAATAACTGAATGTAAATACATAACATTTCTCCCGAATTAAATTAAAATTTATCCTCACCAAGTACTTTCATTTTTTTGCCATGCTACGTGTAACTACTCCTGTAACCTCTTCACCTATTACGCTACTTTTTAACTTCTCGCCATGAACCTTAGATGGTAATACTACAATTTCCTTAGCCCGTATGATATTCCATCCAAATTGATCTATGTGTGTCTTACTGCAACAGTAATCGATATCCAAATATCTATAGCTGCTCAATTTTTTTATTATCCTTCCCTTCACCTATTTAACCAAATTAGAATAAAAATTTCTATACCAGATATTTTCTCCCTTATATGTTCCACTCTTAAAGTTTGATTTACTGAAAGTTAATATTATAAGTAATGTTCGGAGTTTGTATGGGAAAGTCATATCAGCCGGAGCTAAACCTATTGTTAATGTTGGGGTTGTTCTATATTTTAGCAAAAATCGATAAATTTGTATTTGTAATGGAACTTTCTTTTGTTTAAAATCCAAAAGTGACTTTCTCAATCCCGTTTTAAAAGTTTGAATAGCTCGCTCAGCACTCCCATTGGACTGCAATTTGACTTGCAAAACTCCAAAAATTCTTTCGAGGTGAACGGAGGGTCATTGTCACTCACTATGTATGTTGGCAGTCCAAAAGTAGAGAACATCGATCTCGATGTAGCAATTACCATAGTGGCTGAGGTTGTTGTTAACATAATAGCATCCATCCATTTAGAGTACGCGTCTATATAATCAAAATCTGTTGGCCATTTCACGAACAAAAATCCATATGGATTCTTTCGAAAGGAAATGGAACTTCTTTCCATCGTGATACACTAGCCGACTTTGATCTTTGTGTAGACTGACATTGATAACACTGACCAATATATCTCTCAATGTGTTGATCTATACCCGGCCACCATACAATTGTTCTTGCTAACGCTTTACTTCTTACTATTCCTATATATTGGTCATGGATCAATTTTAAAATATTATCTCGTACTCGGAATTATTATTCTATCCCCATAAAATAGATAGACATTCTCCGTAGCCAAAGAGTTTCTTTTTT
Organism: Phormia regina; assembly: GCA_001735545.1. Lineage (NCBI taxonomy): Eukaryota > Metazoa > Arthropoda > Insecta > Diptera > Calliphoridae > Phormia > Phormia regina. The sequence goes on along the minus strand of MINK01191297.1, from coordinate 10,147 downwards.
TACAATATTCTTTCAACTAATCTGTCATTTTACTTGGCCACTTACCAGTAATAATGTAATTGTATGATTGTGTTATATATTCGTCATCTTGCATAGAACTCCGGACATCGTCAATGCTAAGAGGAAATGATACAACATTCAAATTATTTATGCTATCATTTTCAAAATTGTATCATTACCCAACGGTAATCTTGATAGGGCATCAGCGTTGGCCATCTCTTTTGCTTTCTTATATTTTAAAGAAATATCTTTATTCTGCCCAAAAATTGTTCGTAGGGGTTGGTGGTCCCTTTGAATGGTAAAATTAAGTCCAAATAAGTATTTATGAAATTTTTTAACAGCAAAAATGATGACGAGAGCTTCCCTGTAAAGTTAAGAATAATTGCTCTCGGCTGCACTAAATGTACTGGAAACGGACGTTCTACACCATCTATAATATGGGATAACACTCCTCCAACTCCATACGGATTAGCATCTTCTGATACAATAATAGGTTTTTTTTCGGATCATAATGTGTTAATATGTGAATATTATTTACTAAATTTTTACTATATTGAAAACACTTACTGTGTTTTTCCTCCCACGTCCATGTCATATTTTCTTTTCTTAAATCAAATAGGGGCTGCAGTTTACTCGATAAGTTGGGAATACATTTATTGTAATATTTAATCATCCCCAAAAATGATTTTAACTGAGTTTTGTTGGTAGGTTCAGGAGCACGTACAACTGCATTAACCTTCTGTGGACTTGGAACTATACCAGAATCATTAATTCAGTATCCCAAATAATCAATTTCTGATTTAAACCATTCACACTTGTCCAAATTTACTTTAACGTTATATTCCAATAACCTGTCTAATACTTTATTCAAATTCTTCTTAGAATCATCTTCTGACTTTTCGCCAATTAATGTCATCAAAATACACTTAAACATCATCAATGTCCCGTAACACCCTATCTATCAGGGATCAAAAGATTTGTGGTGCTGTTTTAAGACCAAAAACAAGTCTCATAAATTGAAATAAGCCAATATGTGTATTTACGTTAAGTACTCTCTTGAACGTTCTGAAACAGCAACTTGTAAATAGGCTCCTGTTAGATCAAGTTTAGTAAAAAATTTTCATCCTGCCATTGATGCTAGTAAGTCATCTATGCGTGGAGTTGCACTGTATTCCATTTCCACAAACTTATTAACTGTTCTCTTACAGGTAACACATAGTCTAATTGAGCCAACACCTTTATTTACAATAACAAGTGGACTGGCCCAATTACTTCTCTTTACCGCCACTAATACACCTACGTCACATAACCTACGAATTTCGGTTTCTAATTTAGATTTTATCCCATTTTGAGCAGTATTAGGTTTACAAAATCTTGGATATGAATCATTTTTCAATACTATTTCCGCCTTAAAATTTCTAATGACCAAATCATTTGTTTTAGTAAACTTTTTAAAAAATTCCATTTTTTAGATTTTAATTCATTATTTATAGTATTTAGAGCTTCTTCTTGTTTCATAATATTATAATTTACTTCAGAACCCAACATTTTACAATATTTATAATCAATAAAAAAAATTTTCCATTCACAAAAAATTTCATTCAACCAATTAAAACTGGTTTCTTCTTCATCCTCTTCTAAACTCTTAATTTTTAATTGCTCCTTCCTTACAAAATTTTTTCATATGGCCTTGCTTACCACAAAAGTCATACCATTTTTTCACATAGTTGAGTTTTGCATCTTCTTTATCTTTGATCATATCTACGTTTGTTGTTGTTAATTGAACAGCATTTGCTAACTCGATTGCCCTTTCAAATTTGTTTAAATTGCTCTAACTTAAAAGTTTTTATTGTATTTTTTCGCCACCAACTCCACAAAGAAATTAAATTATCAAAACTCTATTTAAAAAAATCACCAAATTCACAATACTGTGCTTGTTGTTTAAGGTTGTTTACAAAATCTGCCAAATATATTTCAAATGATTTGGTCCAGCTTTCGAACGTTTAAACTAAGATCGTCTCCTAATATTAATGTTATAATTGAAACAAGCGTGATCGATTTCACTGAAAAACTTATTTATTATAAATAATTGTAATAATTATGTACATGAGAGTTGTAACTTATGATAGTGTAACTAAGAGAGTTTACATTTAATGTAAAATATTTACATTTCAAAGAATTTTAAGTGAATATTTATTAAATAAAAAATAAAACCATTTTATTTAAAAAGTTTTTGGGAAAATCAAGTAAAAATTAAACCCTGACAACTACTGAGGATAAAAGAGAAATTTAAAAGGCAATAACAACTGATGTATTAACGTCATCTCTTTAATATCAGCAGTGAAAATTTTATTGGTTTTTAACTCTTAAAGTTATTTAAAATAAATACATCTTCTAATGATTGGATAATACAAACAAAACCTATAGAAATTTAACTCACAAAATACTTAAAAAACATTATGAACTTTTATAATTAAAATTACTTTATCTAACAGTGGATTTATAAATATTGCCGATGCCATTGAACATTTTTAAATAAGCAATTTGAACAGAAAATAGACCCACCTTAAAGTAAACCGTTCGACTCAGAATCACTTTTTAAGTCGATTTAACGATGTCCTTCCGGAACTGAGTTTTAACACTTAAAAATTAAAATATCTTAATGAAATTTAACACAAATAAGTTTTATATAAGCATAAATGCATGTGCTTAATTGAAATGAAGATCGGTCCATAATTGGCCATAGCTCCATAGCTTTCGAAAATCACTTAAACGTGCATAAATCCCATAAAAATGTTAATTTAAATTTAATATTCGATACATATAACATTTATAAGTGACCCTGCAAAGTATAAGTGACCCTGCAAAATTTCATGAAGATCGGTCCATAATTGACCATAGCTCCCATATAAAACCCAACTTGGGGAATCAACAAAAAATGCATATATATATGTGAATCTTATTATCGACGTAATATTCTGCAATAGTATTTTTTTATTTTCCACTTAATACAAGTCCATAATTGGCTCTTTCCCATATGGTCGGTCTTGACCGGCTATACCTTCCCTCGTTTTTATTTATTTTTTAAATTCTTATACCACACAACACCATATGTGGTGTGGTATTATGTATTTGTGCTGATGTTGTAAAGTTTAGCAATAATTATCCTAACGATCTAACGATATCCGTCTGGTTTGCTGGTAGTCCATGTCAACCTTACGCTTAAAGTACAGGGCACAATTTTTAAGATAATTCAATGAAACTTGGTACGATCGGTCTATTAATTCACCTTGCCACCTCACATATGTCTCCCCGAAAAACGATTTCAACACTCAAATGTCCAGAGCTCCCATATAACACCCGATTTCTGGAATCACAAGCATGGAATTCTTATAAATGTGATTCTACAAGTGGGGTACCATATGGTCGGACTTCACTGACTATACCTTTTTCCCTCGTTAACTATAAATTCATAGTCCAGGAAAATAAGAGCTTTTAATTAAAAATATCAAAAATCATTTTATATATCACATCTAATTGAATTAATAAATTTAATAAAACTTTTCATTGACGTACCGGTACTCGGTACGTCAATGAACTTTATACAGATGTTGAAATTTATTCAGTTACGACATTTTGGTGATTACGATATGAATAACAACTATTTTTTTTTTTATATCTTTTGAGTTCGTTCAAATTTATTTAATTCAACTCAAATTTGAAAATATGAGCATTTTGTAAACACTTTTGAGGCCAAGATATAACAACTAAATTCTTATAAATTCATTAAAAGATTTATACTACATATGTGAATTATTTTTTTTCAGTTAATAATATTAGAAAAAAATATATTTTGTTGCTCAAAAAAGGCATATTTTTTATTTTTTTTTTTGGTGCATATTTTCTATTTTCTGATACATATTATAAGCGCCTGCATTAATTTATTTTAGTTCATGAAAGTATCAGCCCTACTTTTAAAGATTAAAAATCTTTCTGAAATTTTAAGTTTCAGTTTATCTCATAACAAACCCAGCAAAAGTTTTTTAGGTACTGGTAAGCAGTACAAATGAAATCGCCTTCCGATAGCAAATCATTGATGCGGATTTGAGTAAGCTGTAAAAGGAAGCGAGGCTCATTTCATTTTTCATTGAGGTAAAACCTGCATCCTCTCTCGCTTACCTGGATGCAGGATTGTAAGCGAATGACTTCCTTCTCCCAATTTTTATTTACAATTAAAAACAAAANNATGGTGGGTATAATAGATTCGGCCGAGCCGAATATAACATTCTCACTTGTTAGTTCTTACATCACTTTTTGATACGACAACCATCTACATATATAGATATTAAACCCATTTCCTGAAAAATGAAATTTTATACAAAACTTTTATGTGATTTTTAATGAGTATTTTCAGTGCTTTATGAACAAATTCAAAATTTATGAAATTTTATTAAGTTCTGAACTTAAGTTCTGAAATTTTATTAAGTTGTAAAATATCGCAGTTTTATAAATTGAAGTTTATTTTCTTATAACTAGAATTTTTATAATGATATTGAAAAAATACGTAATTTTAGAGGTGTTGTTAAAATTATTACCTTATTTTAAAACTTTTTTTTTTTTTTTTAGACGGAAGTGGTCATCAATATGTCGCAATTCCCTTAAATCCACCCGCTACTGATCAAAAGCAATGCGGTTCTGGCAATGCAAATGACACACACCTAAGTTTACAAAAACTTATACCATCTAAAGTAACAATAAAGGAGGAGGAGTAAATTTTGAAAAAAAAAAAAAAAAACAAAAATAAAAATAATTTTTTGTTAATTTTATAATACTTTGTTCATATGGTTATATATAACACTGCAGATATGTTATACACTAAAGTATCCCGTTAAAGTAAATTTATGAGAAAGACCACGCATACGATGCGTATTAATGAGCAAAATACAAGAAAATTTTTCAAACTTTTAAAGACGGATTTTCATTACAGTTCCTTAAAAGCGATTAGAATTCATGGATGCAAAAAATTTTAGAAACTTGTTCTGTAGAAATTATGATACATCACAATGTTATTTAAAACAAATTAAAGCGATATATACGACTGTGAAGAAATCTTTATACCATTCATTATTTTACCAACAAATGAAGTTACTAATGACTTAAAGTACGCATAAAATAAATAATGTCTTAATGTACGCTTTCATTTCTTCCAAATTACAAAAACATAAATGGAAAATAAAACTCTTATTAAGAGTCCAAAAACTACCAAGCGGATTATTTTTTATATAAAGATTTGGAAACTAAGACAACACAGCGGAATCCGCTGAAAACTAAAATTTATTTTATTTTTACAACGGATTCTCAAAAGCTGTCATTGTCTCTCTCTCTCTCTCTCTGCCTCTCTGTCGGTGTTGCCATTGTTGCAAAATTAATCACATAGGTTTACTTTAAATTAATAAAGGAATTAGATACAAAGATTTGCTTTAGCGACTGACAGCTGCAGTAAAATACATGCATTTATATGGAACTGAACCACATCAGTACGTCAAACTTCGGCGTGAAGTACTTCAAAGATGAAAAATGTTCAACTTTGATGTGCCGGAATACATAAATACGTTCAGGCGGTTGCTTTATTCTAATTTTAAAATTTTTTTTCATTGAGTCGGAAATTTTAAGGTGCAATTCATTATTTTCCCTGAGCACATAATTTAATTTTAACATCTTCATATTTAATTATTAAAAATTGTTAATAACAAAATAATACAACGACTGGATTAATATCATTTATGCGTTGCGTAGTTGTCAGTTGCAGTTGAAGCGAAAGTATTCTATGTAGTTGAGCCTTTAGAGCAGGGTCTTGCTTCGCGACCGCTTTTTGACACTGCAATGGAATAGTGACCCACTACAAATTTAAAAATAAAATAATTTAAAAATAATATTAAAATTTACGAAATTATTTTTTTCCATTGATTCAACTTTAAAAATCAAGTTCCTTGCGAAATAAAATTTTTGTATATTCGGAATTCTTAAGTCACTCACTTCCAGTAAATTCTAACAATCTTATTCCACAGCATATTATTCCATGTTTAAAATTCTTAAATGGCATTAAAGCGAATATATAAAAAAGTTTTTGACGCCACTGCACAGTGAGGTGGTGGAAGTATCTGTAATTATTTTTTGTAATTTTTTTACCAAAAAATGCCTAAACTCATTTTTCTCTAAATTAAAATATTCTTTTTTAAAAAATATACTTTTCTGAAAGATATCTTAACAGAACAGATTGTAAAATAAAAACAATTCCAATAACCCAAGCGGTCATGGCACACATTATCTCTCATTTAACTAACTTTTTATGAAGGTTTTAACTTCAGTCTATTTTCCGAAATCCCAAAGCTAGATTTAGATATTATAGTCGAAAATGTGATCATATCACTTTATGGAAATAGACTATGTAAAGATCACAATGATGTATTTGAATCAGTTCTAACAAAATTTTTTGTTACTGATTCTTTTTGTTATTTAAAAAAAATCAAAAAGAAGTTATTTTCCTTCTCTGGTATAAATATGTCTTTCCATTTTTAAATAGATTCAGGCTTAAATTGGAAATTTTATTTAAACTTTCTACATATGTTTATTAAAAATTTTTATTTTTCAATATATCTTCCTGGGAAGATATATCAAATGGACCCCCATTTGAAAACCGTTGCTTTAGAACGAAATAAAAAACTACCACCGCTTGCTTGTGTTTGGGCTCTTAAACAGAAAATCACACTTATAGCTTCTATCCGTCCAGTCAAAAAAAGGACGGATTGTTATTGGAGGAAAGACCTTCGCTTTACCCTTATCACGTTTCATAAATGTGTAATATCTCTGTATTAAAAAAAATTGAAAATTAACCAAAAATAAAAACGTGCGCACCACTGTTTGTAATGTTTTTAAGGAAAGCCGAGTATTTTTTGAGGAATTTTAATAGAATCAAAGTGCAACAAAGTGTTTGGAACATTTCTGGAAAATCAAATATAACCGATTTTCGCGAAATTTGACACATAGATAGAAGCAATAAGGGAGATGGCTATATTTTTCCCCCACTTTTTTAATAAGAGTAGCGAAGTATACCGGGTTAGTCTCGTATATTCACCGAAAATGCGAAACAACGTAACATCTATTTTCATAACTACAAGTACAAAAAACTTTATAAAAATAGAACAAATTGACCTACTTTTTGAGTCGGCTAACTTTTATTTTTATTAAATAAAACCTTACATCAATAGAAGTTTTTGTAAGAATTATTATTAACAAAATTTCTGATAACTTTTGCACCAAATGTTTAAATATTATTAATATTTTTAATAATTTGCAATAAGTTTGATTTAAGAAAATCATTTACTTCAATACTTTTTATTTTTTTTTTGAAGGTACAAGTTTGAAAATTTGTGATCTTGGGTATTTCAACGGGCGAATCCTGAAAATATAAATCATTTTGATCTCCATCGATCCCAGTGGAAAATTTTGAAACAACCAATAAAATTATTTAGCGAAAAAACTTGATTCGAAAAACCGTTGGGCCAAAAAGTTTGATTTTTCAAATGTTTTTATTTTTCTATTCACCTCATTAAAACGCATCGTTTTAGAAGTTTTTCTACATCAAAATTTGTTTTTAGGGAATACTTTAATAAACACATATCTATTTTATTCAATTTATCAGTGTTAAAACGTATGTTTAAATTAAAATATAAAATATTGAAATTTAATATAGATGTGTTTTATTTAAAACAAACAATTATATATATATATTTATGTATATATATATATATATATATATATATATATATNTATATATATATATATATATATATATACATCGATCGGCCATTTTCCAACTTTCGTCCGATTCTATACGGCCCAAGATATTTGTCCCTTAGTTTCAACGCCATACTGAGTGATTTTTATTGCAGCAAGCTCATGCAGTTCTCACTTTGGATCCGTAAGATATTTTCCGTTGCTTCCTCTCTTATTTTATCTCGCTCCCTCTCCAAATCTTCAACGGCCTGAGTATCAGTAGCTTCTTTTATGTCATTAAAATCTGGCATCCAGTAAGAATCTTGAAAGTTGAAAAACAAGTCGATCTAGGGGTAGTACTATTAATATATTGCTGAACTCTGTCGACATACCTATACCATTGACTCGGATTATCTCTACTAAGTTTCGCCAACATGGGTACCAATATTCGGCTTTCAGATTACTATCATCCATCTGAGCTTCTTTTAAGTCGATGACGAAGGGAATCTTCAATCAGCAAAGACGATACTCCACTTAGGGCATCAACATGCCTCATCTTCGTTCCAGATCGATGCTCAATCTCATAGTTGAAATCTTGTAGCAACATTGCCCATCTTACGACTCGTAACGGAACTTAGCCTTCTTCATTGTCATCGCGAAAGCGTTGCAGTCTGTCACTATTTATACCCATAAGATACACCCTCCACTTCTTAAGAGCCTCTATAATAGCTAACACCTCTAACTCGTAGGAATGGTACTTCTCTTCCGCTGGCGATGTCTTTCTACTCATATTCTGCACCGGGTGCAAACACTGATCTTCGGAGTCTTTCTGCATAAGTACCGCACCATAACCGAACTTACTCGCGTCCGTGAACTTCTGTGATCTGCGTCCGTGTTAACTGTTGAAAAGAATGGACGAATAGTACCTTTCTCGATTAAATAACCCAAAAAATTAACTTTCCTTTGCAGAAACTGACATTTTTTCCATCTGACATGTAAACCATTCTCTTCAGCAACTTTCAACACTATACTCAACTTTTCTAGACCCTTGGCCTCATCTTTCGACGGAATTATAACATCATCCATGAAACCACTGCAATTCCATTACTGACCAAATCTCTAAATATCACATTTATGAACCTGCAAAACACCGCTAGAGAATTCGAAATTCCAAAAGGCACGAACAAAAACTCATACTGGCCGTTCTGTGTCACAAAAGCAGTATATTTGGAAGATTCTCGATCAACAGGGACATTGAAAAATCCATCATTCAAATCGAGAGTCGTGTACACGTTGGCACTCTGTAATCTTTCTAAAACATCATCCATTAAAACCATAGGAAAATTATCTCGAATTATCTTCTTATTCAACTTTCGGTAGTCGCAACATAAACGTTTGGTTCCATCCTTCTTTCGGACCAACACTACTGGTGAAGCGTATTTTGATGTGCTACGTCTGATTATACCCCTATCCAACCGTTCTAAGATTTGGTGATATATAATTTGGTGGTCCTGATACGAGACTCTTCTCGGCCTTTGAGCTACAGGCCCGTCATACTTAACCAAAATCTTCATTGTAACTGGAGCATCTTTTTTCTTCTTCTGGGGTATACTCCTTTATCATCTTCAACACGGTGTCCTACTCGTCACCCCTCATTCTCTCTCTTTCGACTATTACGTAGAAGTTTGTGGACTTCAATTTACGAAAGACTTTCACCAAATTCTAAAATAAGGGCATGTTTCAATGAATTCCAATCTTTAAGGCCCGTTTGACTACGTACGAACTTCTGAGTAGAGTTCCAACCAATAATTTTCGCATTCCCTTCGAACTCATCTAACCACTGTCTGATACTAAGCGAGTCTGTGCCACTAAAAGAAGACAAACTGTCGGCTAGATCTCTCAACGTGAAAATTGAACGAAGTACCGGTGTGAACATCCTCATATTCCGACCAAAGTGTTCAATGTGCCTGTCCTGTAAAACTCTCTTCAGTCCCGTAGCATCTAATCCTAACTCCGTCAACTTAGTCCGTAAATCTCCTACGTTCATAGAGATTATATTATTCAACTCCATCTTCGCAAAAAATGGCTACCTTACAATATTACAACGTAAAACAATTAATAATAATTAAATATAAGGTAAATAAACATATAATAGTAAAGTTACGATTACAACAATAATTATAAACTTTAACATACCGCCTATATTAGACTTTTTCTTGTTCGCACATGAACAAAACGTCGGCAGAGAAAAACACACATTTTTGGGCAGAACATTTGTCGAACAAATCATAATTTTTTGTTTGCCGACAGTATCACTTCGATACTTTTACATTCAACGCCTCTTCTTCCGCATACAAAATGACGTTTGATG
>MINK01191296.1:0-27957 GCA_001735545.1 Phormia regina | reverse complement strand
TAAAAAAATAAAATTAAAGGGTGATATATTTTCAGACTTAAAAAAATGGTGGTAGTAAAAAAACATAAATGTGGTCTGAACATAATAGTAAATAACATATAACCAATAACTCATAATATACTTTGTGAATTGGGTAAGTATGGATTTAGTTCATTTTTATTTTTTAATCATTTATACACGTTTTTTGCTTCATAACTTTTTTTTCCGTAAGCAATTTTTAAAATTATTTTTATATTGAAAATATGTCAGTTATTAATTTCTTGAAGGCAAACTGTATTGATTTGTTGGGGTTTGACAAAATGAGTAAAAAAAGTTATGTACGTGCTATAAATTAATTAAAAAAAAAAAAAAAAAAAAAAAGAAATTTGAATCCTACAAATAATTGGGGGTGAAGGAATTTAAATTGTCTGCTTGTCATAACTGTTTTTCAACGTCATTAAAAGTATAGGAGAATCAAACCATCGATAGGGAACATGTCAGAAAAGAAAAAGAGGCAACAATGATATTGGGTGCATTGGAAGTAAATTGATACCAATATTGAAAAGCACTCGAAACACTCTTGTAGAAAATCACCCCAATATTCTCATCAGTTAAGAGATATTTTTTTTTTTCTGCGTACGAACTAAATTTAGAAATTTTAGAAAAATGGAATGAAAATGGAAGAGAAGCAACTGTAGCTATTCCTTAAAATCATAAAAGCACAATGGCATAAATTATTGCCCGCTGAAGCAAAATAAAAGAGGAACGCACTAATTTTAGTTTTTTTTTATTTTTAAAATTTCTTCTTTAATGAGATGGCAAAATAGATAATATCCAATTTTCACGAATAACATTATTTCTTAAAATGCGAAAATATTATGAGAATGTTGGTTTTTGAAATTAATGTTACTATCATTGATACATATGTAATAGAAGGAAATGTAATGTAATACGTGAGAAAGAGAGTGCTGTATTAACATGTGTGTTATAAAAAGAACAATTGTTTAACTAGCGTTATAGGACACATACATAAATATGACAATTCAAAAGCCAGTTCTAAAATAGACTTTCACACGAATACATAATTCTATAGTCATAAATTAAAATTAGATATATACACTTGTTTATCATGTTAGCTCTCATAATTTCTGATGAATTATATATAAACCTGCAACAGTATTAATAATAATTATGCACTAGATATTCTTTCGAATGTATAGATATTAAAACACTATGAAAGAACAATGGAACATGCACATTAGATGCTAGAATAATGTGATAATATCACATAGTTAACTTTGGTGATTAAACGACTCAACTTCAGTTTGTCGGATTAGGAAATGCTGTGTCTTAAATACGGCGATTCAGGTTGTGAATTGCTATCTGAAATTTATTAATTTATTTTATTTAGGTAAGGATAAAGGTGAATTATTACAAAGCCTAATACAATAATAGTATATCAAACTGGTATAGAAGTTATATGTTAAGTAATATTAATCGACTCAATAAGTAGATTACATTTGCTATTATACTCTCTAATATAATCTCTACATGGCTAATTATCTATCTGTATATCATATATGTCAGATATTAAAGGTATGTTGCAATAAATAAGAAATAACAGGTCTACCTGTGCATGTCTTTGAAGTTAGCGAATACTTTTAATTTATAACAGAAAATATTGGATTTGCATCGAACCGAACATCCATAAGCACGACATCTTCTGATAACGGACATGAAAATCAAACGCCTAAGTAGAGAATTTGTCATTTCTAGGATATTGTATACTCTCCTTATAAGGTAGCTTGCTTCTTGGCATCCTTGAGATTAACGTTAGAATTTTTTATTATAAAGTCCTAAATGAGGAATTATTATAAGGAGATTGTTCTTCATCAATAATTAGAAGATGAAAAAATAATTTACTATATAACCATCGTTTACGCTTCCATGCCAAAATTCTTTTCGAGTTTAAGAATTAGAAATATGTAGTATTTATCTATACGCAACCTATTTTTTTATTGAATCTAGTTGGGGATCTATCCATAGCTCTATTTGTCAGCTCTCTAGTTCCTTTAATAAGGTTAAGGAATAAATTTAAGGAGAGGGTGGTGGCAGATGGGGGGGGCGGTGCGAGATAGTGGGTGTAAAAGGGGGTGTAAACTCCCAACTATTATTGTAAATCTCTTTTGAACAAATTTCCATCAATCTTTTGAAAGACAAAACAATTTACATGAACGAGTATATATTCAAAAGTGGGGGAAGATGAGTTTTCATATTCACACTAATGTTTGGTCTTCGGCCCTTAACATTCCTTTATGAAAGTTTCAAATGATCACGTAAGTTAATAGATGATATTTTCAATTTAGGAGGTTTTTGTTCTATTGGTTTTTTCGTTAATAATTAATCGAAAATTATATTTAAAATCTTTTTGGCATTTTGAAAGAGATTAACTACGGTTTATGGTTGTTCATATATTAATAGTAAGAATTAAATGCATAGTATGAATAAATCGAACAGGATTGGATTTGTTTTACTTTTTTTTTTTTTTTTTTTTTACAGATGTTCGACTTTTAGTGTTCTATTTCGCTCTCATTGAGTAGATGCAACATATGAAACTGGAATTGATAAATACAGGCAAGTTCATAAATTACTTTAAGTGTTTATCAATGTACCTTTATATTATATTTTGTTCATACCTGAGATATTAATAAGGTTCCGAAATTTTCAAAGATATATAATATAGGTGCTTTCATTATAAAAACCTACGAGTATGGATCGGTTTATATAAGGTTTTGAAGAATTAAATTAATAAAACAAAAATATAAATATTTATAAAGTAGTGTTCAATTATTCAAATTCCCAAAATTTTACTTTTTTAAGGAAGTGCATATTTATATAAAAAAGACTTGATTTTATCAGTATTCTACGATTTACATACTTTCATTGCATATTATACCATTTAATCGTGCTTTATCGTATATTATTTTCTTATTTTTGTAACTTTTTAAAATATGCCTTAAAAACATTGTTGTAATTTTAAACCCGAAAATATGATAGATTTATACAGAGGAGTCTGCAAAAGCAAAATAGTTTTTACTGTATAAGTTCTAATTGACTTGGATTCCATTATTTTGCTAGAAATGGAAAATCTTCAACGTGTTAAGCCCATTTTTTTTACTGACCGATCACAACCAATTTTAATAATGTGCAAAAATTTCATCAAAATAATATCTTCATAATTGCAACCTTACAAAGTATACATGATACAACAGATTGGGAAAATAAATAATTAATTAATAATTATTATTAACAATAATTTCATCTATTTCTATTTTGTTTAACTAGAAAAAACTACTAGTAGTAGTGGAAACAACAAGACAATATTTTTGGTTGGAGTTTTTTTGCATTTATAATGCAAACAAATAAACAGTGCAGTTAATAAATCTATAAATCATTTATTTAAATCACGTAATAAAACAGTTTTTATATATAATTATTATCTACTTACATGTTGTATGTTATATTACAAGAAATAAAAAAGAAACGGAAATAATATATATTTTATAAAAATACTATATTATCTTTAACAATAAATAATATAACAATTGAAACTTTATAAAGAAATTCTTTCTTTTAATTGGAAATTAACAACTTTTACCATAAACAAAATTAAAGTTAGTTTATGCTTCGACCAGTTTTGCGTGGGAAATGATGATTTTTTTCTGAATCAGAAATAATTTTAACGCGGTCTTTCAGCTTCAAATGGCTCCAAATTTTCCATTGTGTGCTTTTTAAATGCAATTTGGAGCAATTTGGACCCCAGGGCGTTAAATGAATTTGGTTTGAACCACCCAAGTACGTGTAAAAATCGCCATGTTTGCTGTCATCAAACAGTTTTTGTTTGATGGGTGCCCGATTTTTTGCCGCCGCCGTCTTAAAATGGCATTGGCAAAATGGCAATATTTAATAATATGGCATTACTAATTATTCTTAATTTTTCTTTTCATTAATTACTTTATTGGTTTTGTTTTGGTCTTGTTTTTCTTGAGAATATTGTAAGAAAGCAAAGGAAGATTCATTAATTTTTACTTTTTTGTATTGGTTTTTTTTTGCTCAATTTTGTAAAAGTTTTACAAAAATTATACAGAAAAAAATGTTTGGTCCTTAAACTAAAAAATTATTAAAAAATGTTGCTAAAATTATGTTCATTTGGTTTAATACTCTTTGTAGTAATTTATTGGTGAGTATTGTTTTAATAATCTTTAATGAAAATTGGGTGTTGTTTTTTTTTCTGTTATTAATTAGTGGTTTGTCAATAATGATTAATAAATTTAATTGAGTGTTGAATTTATATAAATTCTTAAATTAAACATTTCCTTCTTGATTTTATAGGATTTTACCTAAAGCAATAAGTTGGTTTTTGGTTAAGAAGTTTAAAGTTAAAGTACGTATTGGTCGTATTAATTTCCCGTATTTGGCCTTGAAAAATGTGAACGTCAGCAAAAGTGGATTTTCGGTGGTAAGTTGGAATCATATATTGATAATCTATAAAATATAAATTTGTATGTAAATTATTGGATAAATTAAATTGATTTTTATTAGTCATAATATCCAAAATTATTAGGGGGAGAATATTATTTAAAATGCCTTCTGTGGTTGAATAGAAGTGCAGAATAAAAGTTTATTGACAATGATTAACTGAAAATTTTGTTTATTTTTAAGTTAATAGGAAAAGAGATAGTAATTTTGAAGACGTATATATGTATATAGTAGAATTTTTGCGGATATACCATAACCAAATAATAATGATCAAATATGTTACAAAATGAACTTTTTACTTTAAAAAGTGTAATGCTTCCAAGTGGGACATTATCTTATGCAAATCGTGCTTTTTTCGAAACGTGTTAATAGTAATTCTCTACCTAGCGGACTTGAACTTAAATCAATGACCTTTCAAAATTTTCATCTTTGATCTTTCAAAAGCCACATTTTTAAAACATTTTTTTTCTGGAACGAAAATTAAAAAAAAATTATAACTTCTGCATAAATTTTTCAGCAAATTGAAGAAATTTGTCTGCGTAGCAGTTTCTTCAACACCGAAGTAACTAAACTATTATCGATTTATATAAAAGATATACAAATCAATAAAGATATTAAATCGAAAACCGATGGCACGCCTAAAGAAGAACAAAAACATGCGAATCTATCGCGTGAGGCGAGTGTGGAAAATGTACCGGATTTTAGACAGGCAAAAGTTCCACCCAGCATTTTGACATTTGCCCAATTTATGGCCGTGCATATCAATAACATATCGGTATTGGTAATGTATAATGATTTTGATCCCGGTTGGTATATACATGCTATTGCAAAAGAATTACATTTAGATGGTAGTATTGTGCATAATGCTAAAACTTTATTGGTTAATGCAGCTCTCAATGAGGCTCAGGTGAGAATAAAAATAAATTTTTAATATTACAAAAATTTTGTAAGCTTTTTGGTTTTGTACATTTTTAGGCCAAAATGTTAAGGCATTGTCCCACAAGACGACAATCTTTGGAAAATTTAAATAAAATACGTCCCTGTTTGGGAGAAATAAGTTTTGATATAGCTTTGGATGCTACACTATTTGCCCAGGGACCTTTATCAGTGGATGTAAGTATAATTTTATTAATTTCTAATATATAAGGTTTTTAATTGTTTATTTTAATCTCTGCAGAAATTATCATTGGCCATGAATAATGCTAAATCTACTATACATGGTGGCCTCTATGACTTCCTAAGAGAAGCTAAAAAACGTACACTTCCTCAGGAGTCTACCAAAGAAAATAGTTATACATTTACTCCATTATCAACATGTTCAACGTCTAATACAACGTCTTCATCGTATCAACGGCCTATGCGTCCAAATTATAATAATGAATCATATCAAAAAATAGCTCCTATAATACCAAAGAATTTTAATTTTATAATACAAGCAGCCACTTTTTCAGCTGTTAAGGAGAATTCCCAAAATGATTTTAGTGCAAAAATGCACTTATTTAGCGTAAGTTTTGTATTTACTTTTATTTTCGTTTTATTGTTTTTATCATAAATTGTTTTCAAAATTATAGGTAACTGGTGAATTTAATTCAAAATCTTTAAATGAAAATGCTCATTTGCCCACAGTGTTTACCAAACTTACATTACAACATTTGGATATTGATACTAAATACGAAAAATTATTATTTATTGAACAGTTTACTATAGACTCAATGGTAAGTTTAAAAAAATACCCAAAATGGAAAAAAATCACATAAACCCACATGAAAATATTTCGAAAACTATACGAAATAATCATTTATAAAACCAAAGATTATTCAATGCCACCAAAAAATATTCCAAATATTGAGAATATCTATCAATTGAAAATTTTTCTCTTACAGCTACAAAATGATATTCTAAATTTATACGTTAAATTGAAAACGTTCCAAATCATCTACAATCATTGCGAAATTTATGATTGGGTCCACAATAATTTCCTCTCAAGTGCACGACAAAAACAACAGCAACCTATGCTGTTGCAATACAAACAAAAATCATTGCCCGATCATTTGGGTACTTTGCAAAAACAATGTTCGCGTCAATATAGTGATGCAACAACAGGTGCCGAAGATGTGCCAGGCGAACAGAAAAAGGGCTTATTAGAATCGATAATGAAACATGTTGTCGTAAAGGGTTGCGCAGAATTATTCAATGTATCGATGTTAATGAAATTAGATGACGATGAACATGCTGGCATGAGTGTTAGTCATACACGTTTGGTGCTCGAACAAATCGAAGATAAACGTAGTTCTATGTATAAAACAAAAATCTTTAATTTATTATTAAATCAACGTCACTGGAGCGTTGAGCTTATGATCGAATCACTATGGTGGTCTTTGGGTAATTCCATAAATGATACTAACAACCTTAAGAAGTCACATTCGCCGGGCTCTCCTTTCTTTTTGGGTGTTAGTTTAGTCAAATTAAGTTCCTATTCAAATGCTACTAAACTGGAGGTATCCATACATACATTGCGTACTGAGTACAGCATGACTTTGGCGAATTTTGTTATAAAAACAGTTAATTGTATTAAACAATATGGTGGCCTTAAAACGGAAGGTAACACAGCCAAACAAAAAGCCTTACAAACTGCTGAAGCGCCTGTAAATCTATTGGTTTCTGCTAAAATTAAAGATATTACCGCCTATTTTGTTAATCATCATAGAGCTTGTTTGCTATTAAGTTTTTCTGAAATAACATTAACTAGAACGCATCAGATTTCCCATTTAAAATTAGAAGAATTTCAAATGGCTATAATGCGTTCTATGACAGCATCTTCCCTGTGTCTGACTGATTTTACGGACATATTTGCCAATTGTAAATTGATACGTTTAGAATATGAAAAGATAGAGAATAAAAGACCTAAATTATCGGTATATATACCAGGCAATACAGAAGCCATTTGGAATTCAAATCTTCATATGCATATTTTGACATTGGCACGAGATATGCAAGATTTGAAATGTGCTTTGGCCTTGCCACAAAAAGAACAATCACCTTCACCTGTTGCCACAGATCAAATTAGCAAAAAATTAATAATAGAATTATCAGCTGAACGGAGTACAGTATTTGAAATAAAGCTATCTGATCGTCATTCTATGCAATGGTTTGTCGAGAATCTATTCTTTAGTCATAAAGAGGGCAATTTTATTTCGGCTGAAAATATATTCATAAAAATTGATGATGAACACATATTTACCCTTAAAGATGTGGATGTTCATTCATTAGCCAAATTGGATATGTTGACGCATGAAAGAGCTAATTGTGAGGGTTTTCTTTTGCCCACAAATAAAGTATGGGTAACTACTATTGGTGCTTTTAAGGTAAATGAATTATATAATGAGTAATTAATGGAAAGTAAATTAAGTTATTGAAATTATTGTATTATTCGAACAGGCCATTTTCCCTTATGATCATGATTTTTATGATGCGGTGCAAAATCAATTTGTCTCTCACTTCAAATGGTTAAAAATGGTGCATAATTATAAAAAGAAACCCTTTACAGCCAGTTCTCCTCTACCCAGTGATATTGTTATACAGGTAAGTTTTTTTTTTTGCTTTTTAATTTTAGTATACAGTGCGTATAATATTTTTCTTTAATTCCAAGATCAAAGAATTTCTTGTTGAAATCAGTGATGATCCTTTTGAAGTTAAATTACGTGACAATTATGTTCTACTGGTAGACGAATATCTAGAGGGTCTTAAGCGTAAGACCTTGTTTGATAAGAAAATTGCTGAAATTTGTTCCAAAACTCTATTAGTACCGGCTGGCACAATTGAAACTTTACATGCCACTTTGGTCAAAAAAAATTCGGAAATTTATATACAACGTTCCAAGAAAATACGTGAAAGTGGTCCCGTGCGCACACGTTTATTGGCTTGGATTATGACCGATGTAGAAATTATGGCCATGGCAGATCCCTCCATACATGGCACATCCAATGTTACGCGCATAATGCGTGAAATTGATTCAGAAAGTCCTTGGCCAGAAGAAGGTTTGGAATTTACCACATTATGGTGTCGCAATGTTCATGTTAGCTGTTCGGAATGGAAATTTATGCTAAGAGATTTTCCTCAGCCCATGTTTTATGTAAAGACTATGGGTTTATTTGGTATACTGTGTGGTGCTGAACAAGCTGCCTCCAAACGAGCAAAACGTGATGTTTTCATTGATGTAGGAGAACCTTTTGGCACGGATGTTGTACAACGTAGCATGACCGCCCTTAAATTCTATCATGATTTCAATTGTGATTTAGAATTTTGTAGTTATGCTTTTGGTCCCTGTTGGGAGCCGGTGATGGCTCAATGTAATTTAAGTTTTGAAAAAATATCCGCACCCTCTAAAGATCCCAGTCCTCCTTTGCCTTTCTGGGATAAAATGCGTCTTTTATTCCATGGTCGTTTAACAATGATAGTTAAACAATTTACGGTTTTGTTGCATGCTTCTTTAGATCCATATAATACCACCGAAGAAATGGAACTTACTTGGAATAATGCCGGCATTGTATGGACAAATGCCAAAATTATGTTTAAAGGTGAACTAAATGTTACTGTACGTACAGCTTCTCGCTATGACGATTGTCGTTTGTTACATTTTCCCCATTTAAAATTAACTTTTAAATTAAATTGGGTTTGTTTGGCAAATCCAAATGATCATCATGCTGTCATGCCTTGTGCTCCCGATAAATTACCCGAATACTCCTCGAACCAGGTGCACGATTCTTTTAGAGCTTTTCGTTCTATTAATCTAAATATATGGATATCATTTGAAACAAAATCAAAACCGGGTATGGAAATTGAAAGTGATATACCAAGTTTGGTATTATACGGCAGTACTCTAAGATGGTTTGAAAGTTTAAAACTTATACTATCGGGCGTAACCAGACCTACACGTAGAGGTCCGGTATTTAATAACGTGAGACCACGGAAAAAACAATTAAGTCGTCACTATAAAAAGGCCAATCTACAAATGAGTTTACATCGTTTTCAAGTACTCTACTGGATGTCTCATGCCCGACACAAAGGTTTTCAACTCAACGGTGGCCGTGTGTCATTCTGTTCCGAATATCTACTCTCTCTATCACCCATAGATGATGGTCTTATACATCGTCCTCGAGCAGATTGGTCTACCATCTACATGAATTGTGAACTTAATGATGCTGAAATCTGGCTAAAAAGTGTGGAGACAGAAAAGTTCGATAGTTCATCGGAAAATATTGCCAATGCAGATAATTGTAACAAGGTGCGTTTTTATTTCTTAAGTGTTGGACGTGTTTCGTACGGCCGTGAGGCTCTCATACAAACTGGCAATGAAGAAGAGACGAATAAAACGAAATCTACTACGCCCACTCATAAATTGGTTGTGTACGATTTAAAAGGTGCTTGGACGAAAAATAATCGTGATGTGGCTTTTGCCTTATTTGATTCGTTTATGAAATCACAAAAACTGAAAAATAATCTCTCTACCGAGGCTGTGAAAAGTTATCGCAAAGAGGGAAATTCTAGTCTTATAAAGAATAAACGAAGTGATAGTACAATAGCGTTAACAAGTAATTCGGGAGAAGTTTTGCCAAGTAAGTATATTATTAATATATTAAACCTTAAACAAGAAACTGTTTTAAATAAGATGAAATAAGTTCTATATTATTTGTTGTTGTTGACTTCAAGTTCATATAATGTATTTGGAAATATGAATCTTACAGATGACAGTCACGTACAACAAATAATAAAAAACTATATTCAATATTTTTAGAACTAGCACAACTTAATACTCATAACTCTGGCCGACACAAATAAAATAGGTGGATTCTGAAATCCAAATCTTTTGAATACATTAAAAATAATTATTTTTTATATAAATTTATATATTATTAAATTATTTATAAAAATTGGACAAACATTTCTCGATTTATACCAGTATAACGGTTTCATAAGTGGCATTAGTCATTCCAATAAAAAGATCAGTAAACAAAATTTTTGTTTCGCACTCCAAATTTCATCTTGTTCATACATTTTTTGCATAAATAAGGATTTCTTTGTTGTCTAGTGCAATTAATGCAAATAAATAAATAAAGATAATATTCAAACTCGTGTTCATCTCCTTTCAGTTGCAAACACCAACACAACAATTAAGAAACCTCAGCCTGCTAGTCATGCTACAGCCATGTTGCAACAACTTATAGCCGAAGCAGATCATAAATTTAATGTCTACAGTGATGACCAGAGCACTCAATCTAGAGAACTTCAATTACAAGGCCTACAAGCTTGTTCGGCTCAAGATGTTATACATGAAAATTGGTCCATTTCATTGGTAAACTCGCAAGTCCTACTTAAAGGTTCTGAAACATCTGGCTATGTTATTATAAGTGCTGCTAAAGCTGAAATATTACAAAGAGTCCATCGTCCAGTTTGGCGTGATCGTTCTTTAGTATCGAAAACTACTTGGAAGGGATTACTTGAATGCATGCAGTACTATGCTACAGTGAGCGCTGGTGAACATGATTATCTCTTGGAACGTGAAATAATGTGGTTAACTGTGGATAATATACAAGATAAAGATGATGCAGTTATAAACGACTTACCGGACATACCGCATTTAGTGGGTAGTGGTCGCAGTGTGGGAGGTGTGGTCTCAGAAACGGTTGGAGCCTCTTCGAGTGAAAACTGTGGAGAAAATCAGCCTATACAGTTGCAACGTATAGTTTCTCGTTGTAAATGTGAATTTTTCTATGTAAGTTACGGTGATACTATAGACCCTAATACCATAACGGATATGCCGCCACCACCTTCCGAAGAGACTTTATCACCCTGGGAGCGGCAAGATGATCCGGTGGATGCTTTTACTTTAATGCATCATGATTTAGATGTCTGTACCAATTCCCTGCAATATGCTATGATTTTGGATATTGTCAATAATTTATTGCTCTATGTGGAACCACAACGAAAACAGGCTTTAGAAAAATTAGCCAGAATGCGTTTCCAATTACAGTTGCACTCCACAGAAGATCAAAAACGTCCCATACAACAAAAACAAACTCTGATAAGAAGTTTACTTATGAAAATACGTTCGTTGGAAAAAGATATACATTTCATAAGTCAAAGAGCCGATGAAAGTGATACTATGGAATGGAAATTGGAATATGATCGAGTGCAAAAACATATTAGAGAGAGTAAAGAGGAATTGAATACCCTTAGTGAAGAACTCGATATGATGCTGTTGTGCTATAAGGAAACTCAACTCTCGCAACTGAGTAAAATTTCCAATGTACGTTCAGACAAAACAGTCAGCATTGTTAGGGCCAATGAAATTTGTTTTAAACGAGCTCAGTGGCGACTTACCGAGACAGATGGTCAAATTGGTATAGCTGATTTAGTGCTGAGTGGCTTTTTGTATACTAAAAAATCCAAGAGCGATGATTCTGTAGAACATCTTTTGGAATTGGGCAATATACGTATGAATAACTTAATACCGCGTGAAATATATCGAGAAGTTTTGGTGCCTACCGAAATACAAAAGGACATGCCGGTAGATACTCATAAACGGGTTTTAAGAGTATTTTGTCGAGAAAAACCACCTGTGGGTGGTATTTCGGTTAAAGAACATTTTGAAATCAATGTAGCCCCCATAACTATAGCTATAACCAAGAAATTCTATTCTACTATGTTGAAATTCTGTTTTCCCGATCGTGATGCCTCCGAAACCGAAGCTGTTGATGATATAGAAGAAAACTCCTCTAGTTCATCGTCTTCCTCGAATATGCAATCAAAATCTTCGAAAAAACCTTCCAAATCAAAAAAATCCTCCAAAGATTCGGAATTCTATGTTAAAATCGAAAAGGATGATGTAGAGAAAATGAAAGAACGTGCTGAAAAGAATAAACTATTTATCTACATTAAAATTCCCGAGGTACCTGTGCGTGTCAGTTACAAAGGTAATAAAGAAAAAAATCTGGAAGATATTACGGACTTTTCTTTAGTTATACCAACCTTGGAATATCACAATGTAACATGGACTTGGTTGGATTTATTGTTAGCTATGAAATCGGTTAGTCGTAAGGTGATTTTGTCTCAAGCTATCAAACAGAAATTGCAAATACATCGCCGACCACCTACTACAAATCAAGGTGAATTCTCGTCACCACCCGAAGAAGATAAAGCAATAATGCTATTCGGAAATCGTTTGGCGGTAAGTGAACATTTTATTTCTTATTATTATTATTTTTTTTAATTTCCAAAATATGCCCAGCAGAAGCAGAAGGAATAACATAATTTGAAATTAATTTTTTTTATATATCATATGTTCATTAGGGCGGGTCGATAAAAAAGTTGTACCAGTCACCACCTATAATGAAAGAATAGTTCTGAGGTTTCTAAAAATGCAAAAATTATTATTATTTTTTTTGCACGCCCCAAAATACAACCCTTTTCATTTTTTGTGTATAGCGTCGCTATATTAAGTCCGATGGTTTAATAACTGCTTAAAATTTCTCATTGATGATTTTTGAATCTGACATTAAATTCTGATGTTACATCTGGTATCTCGGATACATCCCCCTAATTTCCAATCATTTATTTTTGATAAAATAATAAAATTACGGGTAAATAAAGTGTTCATCTATTTTTGCGATAAACATGAATGACTATTCATAATGTTTGCTGGGTTGTTTGCAAATTAAAAAAAAAAAAAAAAAAACAAGTGCGAATGTTATATTCGGCTCGGTCGAATCTATTAATACCCACCATCAAGTTTTTCAAAATTTTACATTTATATGAAAGGTGGGCGTAAAGTGGGCGGACCAAAGCCTATTTTTGGTTTCCGAAGGTTATATTCGACCTTTCAAACTATACGTACAAAATTTCGTTTATCGTACATACTTTTATTTAATAGATATCGACAGAAAACTGTAAAATAAAGATACAACAGACACCCTGTCTTTCTAATATTCGATCCATACTGAAGGTGGGCGGTAAAGTGAATTATATGTACAAAATTTCCTTCACATTTACATTATATGGGAGGTGGGTGGTGAAGTAGGCGGACGACGCCCGTTTTTGGCTTCGAAGTTTAAATTAAATTTTGTTATCGTATATGCTTTTGCTTTAGAAATAATCAGCTGAAAACTATGAAATGAAGCTACAATGGACACCCTGTGTTTCTAGTATTTTGCCTATATGGGAGACAGGCGGTAAAGTGGGCGGACCACGTCCATTTTTATTGTCGAGATTATATTGGTCCTTGAACTATTTGAATAAAATTTCGTTGAAATTTCACCTTATATGGGAGGTGGGCATAAAGTGGGCGGACCACGCCCATCTTTAGTTTTCAAATTTATATTGACCCTCGAACTATTTGTAAAAATTTCGTTGTACGTACATGCTGATATCTAGGATATATCTGAAAAAAACTTTGAAATGAAGTTACAATGGACACCCTGTGTTTCTAGTACTTTGCCGACTTGGCAGGTGGGCGGGTGAAGTGAGAGAACCATGGCTATTTTTTGTTTTTGACTTTTCTCTCTATATTGTAGGTGGACAGTGAAGTGGGAGGACCACGCCCATTTTCGGTTTACGAGTTTATATTGAACCTCAAACTTTGTGTACAAAATCTCGTTATCATACATGTTTTTTTTCAGAGATATCAGCAATATTTTGCCGATAACTTTGTTGTTTACTTACGGATTTTGCTCAAATTCAATCCCAAACCTTACATAAGACAAATAATTGGGTAAATTTCGTCTCCCTACGATTTTCCGTTCGAGCTCTATCCTGCTTTCAAGAGACGGACAGACGGACGGACATGGCTAGATCGACTCAGAATCGAACTACGACCCAGAATATATATACTATATGGGGTCTTAAACGATTATTTCGACATGTTGCACACGGAATGACAAAATCATACCCCCCACCTTTTTGATGGTGGGTATAAAAATATGTATTTTTTATACCCTTCGCCGTCATTCTACAATATTCATCTATTGAAGATTTTTCAATTTTATTTTTAATACATTTATAATTTTTTATTTTTTTTAGGGTGAAAATCGCAGTCAACGCAAAGGTGTTTTTAAATTTTCTTCAAGCAACAAATGAATTAAATAATTTTCGTAAAAGTATTAAAAGTTAGTAAATAATCACAAAAACATTTAATTAATTTATTAAATTTCCATTTATTTATCAACTATTTTCTTTTTTTTTTCTTTATTGTTTTTATTAATTTTCTTTATTAAAAAATACAATTTCATGTGTTTCTTTCTGTATTCTGTATTACTTAAAGATGTGAGAGTTAAAATAAAAATTTAATTTATTACTCTACACTTTGTATACTCTATATAATTTTTCTTTGTTAAAATACATACAATGTTATTAATTATTACACTACTTAATTAAATATTTAATTTTAAACTAAAAACTTTTAATAATAAATCACCAAAACAAGAATAAAAAATAAGAGAAAACACTAAAACAGAAAACTAAATTGTGGCTTCTAGTTAAAATAGAAACAAAAAATTAAAAAAAATGTTTAAAAAAATTTGGTAATAAATAAAACTCCAAACGTATTTTTTATATTAGTGTTTCGATTTTTTTTTTCAAAATTAAAGTTTAAACTAAAGTTTTATGCAACAATATTAAATCTTAATCAAAATCTCTAAAACACCAGCAATTATTTCTATATAAACTTATAACTTCTTTAAGCATGAATTATATTCAAAATTACATAATAGCTTTAGTTAAAACTAATTTGGGAAATAAAGATCAAACTTCTTAAATATTATTGTTTAACAAGATAATTATTATCTTAAGTTATTATAAAAAAAACAATTTTTTCTCTTTGCATTAATACAATTATTGTTAGAATAAAAAAAATCTAGAAAAAATAAAATATTGCTGCTAATTTAGTTTTATAACTTCCAGGATTGATTCTTTGTTGCTGTCTTAAGTTGAAAAACATTTCATTTAATTTGTTGCTTTAATGGTGGCTAAAATAAATGTATAGAAAAAAATCAAATATTTAAATGTGAAAATAGTTTTTAAAATTATTATATAGATACGATTTTATTAATGAAAAAAATTATATATACATTAAAACTTAAGAAATCGAGTCAAAATGAATAAAGTGAAACTTACCAAAACAAATACTTTTTTGGGTATTGATCGTTGTACTAGTTCTCCTAGTAAAATATTTTGTGTTTCATCTTTTGAGGGATCAGCTTGGGTATTGTAAGACAGCGTTAATTCAGGTAAATTTTGCCAACCTACATATAAAGGATATAAATTGTAGACCAGCTCCTTTTCACCAAAAGCAAAAATGGAAATATCAAGCTGTAAGTGGAGAGATGAACAACAAACAGTTTGAAAAAATATGTGATATATAATTGCGAAATGTTTTTTTGAACTAGATAATAGAAACAAATCAAAATTAAATTAAGCATGAAGTAAATAAGAACTGCAACCGAGGAAATATAGTATAGGTGGAATAAAATATTAAACTTTCTTTAAAATTTATAAAAAAAAAACACAAATCACTGAAAAACCTTAATTGTATTTGATATCTATTTCAGAAAATTTATATTTCATTTTAAAAATTTGTGTTTTGGTAATAATAAAAAATAGTGTTTTTGTAATGATTTTAAAAAGTATTTATGCCTCCTGTAAAGTAAAGTTTAGTAAAGTAATGATGTTACGTTGTTTTGCATTTCGATTGCGATATATGTTTTTTAATCCCTGTTAAGGAATATTTTATTTTTTATTTTGTAATTTTATTTGCACTTCGCTATTCCTTATTAGCCGATATCAAATATGTATTAACTAATGTTTAACCTTAAAAAATGGGAGTAAAATGTGGACGTGTCATCCAAAATATAAGCCTATAACGACCATTGCCGCTATATGTGTGCGAAATTTCGTGAAAATTGATGCAGCTGTTTAAGATTTTTAAAAACACCCAATCGAGATGGTATAAAACCTACAACCACTACCGGTACTGGTTCTATCTGTATGTCAAATTTCGTGAAAATCGGTGAAGCCGTTTAAGATTAAAAAAAAAATAAATAAATAAATAAATAGGCGTGAATAACTTCATCCGGCCGTAGTACTGTGTGTGTCAGATTTCGTAAAAATCGTTGTAGGTGTTTAGGATTTTTAATGAAGTGGCCGTAAAATGTGACTATAAATATCGCCGGCACTGATGCTATCTATGTGTCAAATTTTGTAAAAATCATTGCAGTGGGAGTAACGTCTATTCGAGATCCTACATTGCCTTTAACCACCTTCGGTAGTGGCATTATCTGTGTATCAAATTTCGTGAAAATCGATTTAGCCGTTTTAACGTGATTGACGCACAAACAAACTTACACCTCAGTTTTATAATATAATACGAGCTGATTGACCCGTTGTTGCGGGGATTTTATTGATTAATAATATAAATCACTGACTTCCAAATTCTTCAAAAATATAATAAACCATCATATGAACGAAAAAGTACCACAATGTCCCCTAATGAATTTTCATTGACTTAGGACTATGTATTTAAAATTAAAAATTATAGAAAATTAAAAAAGTACCATCAGACCAAAAAAGTACCATAAAATCTCCTCTTATGGATTCACATTCATTTGGGACTACATATAATTAATTTCATCTTTCTAGGTTCATAATTATAAAAAAATCAAAAAGTACCATTAGAGAAAAAAAGTACCATAAAGAGCGCTCTTGTGAATTTCTTGTTTCTAGGTTAAATATTACAGGAAATTCAAAAATTACCATTAGAAGAACAAAAAAGTACCACAAAGTCCCCTGTTATGAATTCTTATTAACTAAGGACCACATATCCCAAATTTCATGTTTCTAAGTTCATAATTATAGAAATTTCAAAAAAGTACCATTAAAATAACTAAAAAGTACCACAAAGTTCTTTCTTATGAATTAATTTTAACTAAAGACCACATATTCCTATTTTCATGTTTCTATGTTCATAACTATAGAAAATTCAAAAAGTGCCATTAGAAGAACAAAAAGTACCAAAAAGTCCCTCCTCTTGATTTCTTACCCGTAGGACCATATATCTTTAAATACCACGAATTTACTTTATCTTATGTTTAATGTAATTAAAAATTCATTATTAAGTTTGAATAAAATGTAATTTTCCACCTCTATCCCTTTTTTAGTACTTTTTTCACCCATCGGTGTATCAAAAGTTATATTCCAATAAATTCCTAAATTGTAGTAGTAAAATGCTCATATGAATATTTCGATAAATATAAAAAATGTTTTATGAAAAAAAATACCAAAAATAGGTAAGATTTTTACCCCTTAAACGTTTTAATTTCTAAAAAGTACCGAATTTATATTTCTAATTTTTTGATAAGTTATGTATACGGCATAAATTTTATCTGCATGTTCATTGGTTTCAAAGATACATATGGTGCCAAAAAAGTAACAAAATACAGTTTTTGCCCGTTTTCTCACAAAAACAAAAACCTGTCCAATTATTTTTTAAATGAATAACGATAACCGTTCAACTTATTTTGTATCATTATTAGATTGCAAGTTATAAGGTTACCGATTTTTCCCGTTTTTACCCCTAAACATTCGAATTTCCAAAAATCCCGTCTTAGTGGATCTATATGGAGGAAGACCTACCCACGTTCCAAATTTCGTCTCTCTAGCTTCAGCCGTTTGGGCTGTNNGTCTTAGTGGATCTATATGGAGGAAAAAAATATCACTTCCAAAAAACTCCTGGTACATACCTGCTTATGACCCGAACATATAAAATTATCCGTGTTACTAATACTCAACACTGCTATGAGATGAATCACTTTTGGTGTAGGATTTTTCAAAACCACCTTAAATGTCATTGGCATTTTAACAAACATTTTCTCCTCAATAGAACAATAAATATTCAGTGGTGGTTCCACTATTGGTAAACCATTTATAACAAATTTTGATTCATTCTCCTCTTTACCACCACGACGACGCCATTTTATACAATAGAAACCAAAAACAACTTGATTACTTGTCAACGAGAATGATGGCTGTAAGTTTTGATTTGACGTGTCCATTAGTAGCGAGGCCTTTAGGAAACCTCTTAAATGTCCCGTAGCCTGTATAGCATCCATAGTTTTGTTGTATATTAAACGAGTGTGTAAATTTTGTTTAGGCGCCTGCGCCACATTCTCATCCGTATTATTACTATTGTTATTATTGTTGTTTGTTGCCAAAACATTGACAGCTTTACCATCATCAGATATAGTGGATGTACTCATATTGGAATTCTGGCTAGACACCATAAGAGCATTCGAGGAGGCAGTATTATTAAGTATTGTCATATTCGTTGGTAATTTACCCATTAGACTTTTGTTCATATTATGATTAGAAGAGTTTAAAGCAGACAAGGCTGATGAATCTGAGGTTTTCATCAAATGTTTTCGAGAGGTACGCAGCCGATTGAAAATATTCGGTTGAACCTCATTTTTCGAACGTTCATAATCCCTAGCAGTAAGCCATTCTTCGCTAGTGTTATTTGTACGCAAAACTATAACATCTTCGAGTTTTTCACCACGTTGATAAGTATTGGAGAATTTTTTACGTTTAAAACTATAAGTTGATTGCACTAAATTATGATCCTTTTAGGAAAAAGAAAAAGTAAATAATTTGAGTTATTCTAACGTTGGAAATATAGTAGGCACTTACACATATAAAATACGTCTCCAAAATATCCAACTCCATATCAGCTTCTACGACCAGACCAGCTCGAAATAGAAAATTCTCACCTCGATAGATTTTTGTCAGTGGCATACGATTAAGTGTATAAAATTGTCCTTTAAATTTAAATTCCGAATCACATCTTACAGTCAATACGGTATCCTGTGTTTTACGCAAACTATTTTCATCTAAAAATTCCAAATGTATTGGAGTTATTATGGGCAATGGAGTCAATATAGTCTGATTGGATGTTAAATTTTTGGCTGCTAATGCTGCTTCCGGAGATTCATCCGTACTATTGGGTGTTGTGGTATCATTTATCACTATTGCTGTGGTTACTTTGGGTTTCAACACATCAGTGGTGTAACAAATTTTTTGTTGCAACGTTATTGTAGTCTCGATTAGACTGAATACATAGAAGGAGGCTGTATTGGAACTCTGCATTGATAATTCTCCAATATCAATTTGTATACTAGAATGAAGTTTTTGCTTATTGGGCGAAATATCAGTGGTGAGGAATACTGTAAAGGGAAAAATAATATTTTTAAATTAAAAAAAAAGTTTCAAAAAATTTATAAAAATATTTTAAACAACATTTTTAAAATTCATATTAACATAACTAAAAATGGATTAATGGATGATAGATCTTTTGTGGTTTTGTATCATATAAGTTAAAGGGCCAGATTTTCCATACTGATCCACAAGATGCTGATTTATTGTTTTATTTTATATATTTATTATTTTGTATAACCCTTCTCTGAAATATAGTTCTGGATTAGATATACTGTATACCTTATTTCAAAATGGACAAAGGATTTCAACACCAGATCCAATGACTTTGCTTTCTAGAGTAGTCTATGACTGTCATTGGTTAAAGACATATTGAAAGAGAGGATAATAGTTGAATAGAGCATTTTGCCATAAAAGGATACTACACATATACCACCAGATAAAAAGAATATAGTCGTTTCAATAGCTACTAGGAAACTGTACGTTAGCGAATTGATTTTTTAGAGAAGAATAGATAATAAAATTTGCCAGAGGTCAATTAAAAACGTATGATCTTATCTTTGTTTAAGACATAAACTCTCTTAATATATGATTATTCTCTTGGATCTCTGTCCTCTTTGTAGACATGCTCTAAGATTGTGGTCAATTATTACGATTTCGAAACGAATTGATCTAATGTGAAAGACGAAGTATGTTCATGTTCGGCTCTTTTGGACGATTCCTTATTCCTCTGGTCATTACAACCTTTTCTCCTATGGCCCTTAGAACGCAACCTTGGAGGATTTCCCTTCAATGCTTTGAAACATTAAGTCATATGTGCGCGATTAGGTTTTAAAAATATATGACTATCAATGCTCAGATCATTTTGCATCAACAAAAAGTTTATTGGCTTATCAATAGAGAAATATAATCCTTTGTAAAAATGCAAACATTTCATAACAACTGATTTTTAATACAATCAAGACTTTAAATTTTTAGATTTTTATTTTTAATATTTAACAGTAATACTTAAAAATATAATAATTTAAGTAACTCTAAACTTCCTAAAATCACATTATTCTTAACAATAATCATGCAAGATATCTTCAATCCACGGTCTTAGAGCTTGTATATTTACATATACACCCGGAGATTTTCGTCGAGCACACTCACGACCTCTGCCCCAAGAAACAACACCAACTAACTGATCGTCCAAAACAGCTGGTCCTCCTGAATCGGCGGCACAAGCATCTCTAACGCCTGGTATTGAAGCACAAAACATACTTTTCGTAACATTACGGTAATTATGATAGGCTTTGCGACATTCATCATAAGATAAAACTTCTACATAAACTGATCGCAGTTGTTGTGATACCGAACCATTCTCTTTAGTTAAACCCCAACCAGAAACTTTAACAAAATCTCCTTTCTGCGGTATATTATTCGATAACTCTATAGTTTGTATATATTGACCACTAAGAGGTGCATTTAATTCGAATATGGCTATATCGTTGTCTAAAGTTTTTTTATTATATGATTTAGGCAAGAATATATTTTTCACTGAACGTATATTAGAATTTTCATTCAGATAAGTAGCTCCTGCCCGTATTGTAATATCACTTGGTTTAGTATTGCGCGTACAATGGGCTGCCGTTAAAACACATTTGGGTGTTATTAATGATCCACCACAATAAAATAAACCTCTTTTACGTAAATTTACCATATAAGGAATTTGTTCAATATATACTGGTCGGCCACCAACAATACGAGCAGTACGTGTTTCAACTACATTGTCTCGTAGTTGTAGAATAATTGCGATAATTAAAAGAAATGTTGCTATCATTATTGACACGATGTCTATGACTGTTGCACTGTAAGCTTTTAGAATTTTATTTATATGAGAATAAACTATTGAACTAATTGAACTTGATCTTTGTTAGAAGGTTAGTGGTAAGACGTGACCTTTAATTGCAGAGTTTGAAAAATAAAAACACATGTGTGTTGTTTAAAAGTTTTTAAAATTATATTGAATAAAACATAAAATAGCTGTAAATATGTTTTTTTAAAGTTTATACTGATGTGGTTCTAAGCAGCAATAAAAAACAATTAAAAAAAATATTGGGTAAAAAGGTTCATTGGAAAAAGGAAATCCCCACATAATTTTAACAAGTCAGAAAGTTTTTATTTTATTAGGTTGGTTCACAAACTACTTGGAACATAAATTTTATGTTGAACAAAGTTCTAGAATTAAATAACTGTTAGCTTAATTCTCTTAAATATTAATTCTGAATTAACAAATACCAATTTTTCCTTCCATAATACCATTTACGAAAATGTAACTCATTAGAATTAATTCTTTATTGAATTTATTGATAAAGAATTCATTAAATTTTTGTCAACCGATTTTTTTTATATTTGGTACGTACAGTATCGGTCATATAATTAGCTCAACCTTAAGAAATATTTGAAAGTATTTATTTTCTTTTAATACGCAAACTTTTAAAACATATTTATTACAGGGATATATATGTTTTGTATACTATAGTCTATTACATATAACATACAAAACAAACATATAGAATTTCATTGCAAATTAGCCCACTATATAAAAAAAGTTGTAAAATTCAAGTAGCCTTATAAAAAATTTTATTTAATAAAATAAATTACATTAAAACAAAGACTTTTGCTGCGTATAGAACTATTATTTCTTTAAAAATGGGCAAGACATTATCGTGTACACCAGAACTTCGTAAGATTATACTTAGAATGAAAAATCGCATTAAAAACATTTCTGAAATAGCTGGAGAAATTGGCAGATCATAACAAATATAAAACTTGTGAAGCTGTTATGCGAAGAAAAATCCTTTTATATCGTCAACAGAGATTCAGAAGAATCATCAGAGATACAGAAGAATCATCAGAGATTCAGAAGAATCATCAGAGATTCAGAAGAATCTTCAGAGATTCAGAAGAATCTTCAGAGATTCTGAAGAACATGGAGTATCCATTAGTAGCAAATCTATTCGTCGCAGACTAAATAAAAATGGTTATTTGGCTGTATCGCACAGCACAAGCCACACGTCTCCAAAAAAAAAAATATTAGAGATCGTCTAAACTTTGGAAAACTATATAAAACCAAGCCATTTTCATTCTGGAAACACGTATTTTGGAGTGATGAATCAAAATTTAATTAATCAGATGAAAAGAAAAATGTATGGCGTCCTACAAAGCAGCCATTTCAATCCACGTTATATCCTAAAAACCATTAAGCATGGAGGTGCTTCCATAATGGTGTGTGATGCTTTTTCATAGCACGGAGTAAGTCCAATCGTTAAGGTCATGGGCAGAATGGATCAGTACAAGGAAATACTTTAGCAATATATAATACCGTTTGCGAAGGAAAACATGTCCGTTCAGTGGATTTTTATGCATGAGAAGAACACTTCACGTACTGTAAAATCTTTTGTTGGTAGAACAGTCCGTTGTGGTATTACCTTGGCCAGCTCAGAGTCCGGATCTTAATCCCATTGAAAACCTCCTGAACGAAGTGGAAGCGGGTGTACGTTTAAAACAGCCAAGAAATTCCTACCACTAGATGTCGATCCCTCGTAGAGTGTGCCACGAAGATTGGAAGCAGTAATAAAACAAAAGGGTTATCCAACAAAATATTGAAAAATTATGATGTTGTGATTTCTGAGTTATCCAAAGATGGGTGGGCTAATTAGTTGTCTAAGTGAATTTGGAACTTTTTATGAAATTTTTGTTTTTTTCAATGAAATTTTATATGTTGGTTTTCTATGTTAAATGTAATAATTTGACTATAGTATACAAAACATATCCCTGTAATAAATATGTTTTAAAAGTTTGTGTATTAAAAATAAATACTTTAAAATATTACTTAAGGGTAGGCTAATTATATGACCGATACTGTATATAACATACCAGTGGAACTATTTAAATATCTATATTTTTATTTATTTTTTAAAAAATTGCGAATTTATTCAGTTTCGATTTTTCGAAAATAATAAAAAGAATTAAACAGTTTAACATAAATATGAAAAAAAAATCCAAATGTAAAAATGGAGATCGTAGGCAAACATTTTGTAGGAAGACCACTAAAACTATGACAATAAAGTTTTAAAAATATTTTTATTCTCGTTTTTTATTTAAAAAAGTTAAAAGAAAATTTTTATTTTTGTAAACGATTGTTTTTAAAAATGTTTATGTTTTCCACAAATATACAAATATTATTGTTAATTTGATTTCACACAACTATTGTATTTTTATTGCTAATCATATATATTTTCTGCATAACTATTGAATACACATTTTTGTTTATAATTTCAGTAGTTGGTTAGTAGGCAAACGCAATAGTTGTGTTCATTAAGAGGAATATACAGAACGAATATTTGTGGAAATAAAACGCATATAAATAATTAGATAATTAAATGTTCAAGTGGAATAGAAACTTCTGTGGTCAAACGAATGGTTTGAAAAACTAAAAACAATTTATTTCCTGTAAAGAAATCATAAGAGACGAAGCAGTTTGAATATGGAAGCAGTAAGATGCCTTCTTCATAAGATTGTATGAAATCAAAACAAAAATTTTAAAAGTGTTCAATGTGTTTGTGTTTTAAGGATAATATTTTTAATAAATGTTAAAAACTGTGAAGTAAACAATATATTAATAAGTTTTTATATTTGAAATATTCATTTTGCAATATTTTCATTAAACAAATGATGTAAAAAAATTCAGATAAATGTGCTTTATTGTCAACTTTGCAGTATTGGAAACTCGGGGATTATATATGATAAAATGGGAATATATATATGATAAAATGGTTTATATATATGATAAAATTGATTCATATATATGGTAAAATGGAAACATTAGATGATAAAATTTGTTTTTATATATGATAAAATGGGATTATTAAATAATAAAAAAAGTTATGGATATGATTAAACCGAATCATTAAATGATGAGAAAATGATTAAATCGAATCAGAATAATGATTACATACAAATATACTTATTGTAACCTGGAAACATATATTACAATCATAGTATGTTGCTCTTAGTTTATGGTCACCTGAACCATATTTTTTCTCGCCGTGTAAGAACTAATTCTCTATGACTTCTACATAACTGTTAACATATTAATAGTCCTTGAATAACTTCCTAGAACTGTTATAAAAACTTGTATAACTTCTGAAGGTGACAATTTCAAACAAAAATCAATGGTCGTAACGCCAAAATAGAGGAAGTACAGGCTATTTTCATGTGTTCTGGAATTAGTTGTAGAACTAATATATTTTTGGGGGGACTTTTTATTTTTCAAACAATAAAATAAAAATAAAAAATAACAATTCAAATTTGATTTATTTTTTAAAACTTATAACACTTATGGTCTCTGCTCTTTGTCCATCTCCTTTTAAAATACATTTTTAGTGTTATTCAATTCTCTTTTCACAAGAGCCCAATATTTCTTCACTGATCTTAGCTCCTATGTTACTATGTCATTTTATTGGTACGACTCCAGTGCATTGTGCTCTTTTATTAGGGTATTCACTCGAATTTAATCAAATAATTGTCCGATTAAATTAAAATAAAGAATTTCGACTAACAATTTTGATCGAGTAAAAGATATTTTAAATATTTCCTTTTCGAGTTATATAGAAAAAATAAAATGAACTCTATCTCTTATGAAAGGAAAGGAATCTTTTGAAACAACCTTTGATATATGTATATTTATAGGAAAGGTATTCACCTCAAAATTGTAGCTTTGCCAGATCTGTGCAAAATTTATTGTATTATATATATTGTTGTTATGTTTAAAGAAATCGATGCAACATTCCTATTTTGCAAGGGGTTTGCAAAGGTCAAATTCTTTCAATATAAAATTGGAAATATTTTGACAGCGGACCTTTTATTCTTTGGCCAATTTTCTGTGAGGCAATTTCTTTTTTATAATGTTAATAATTTAAGCATTTCATAATTTTTTATCTGTATAATTCATCTGCCGTAATACCTGTCACAACTTAAAAGAACCAAAAGTATTTAAAAGAAACTAGAGATTTCTCGATGAATATTTCTTTCATTTGGAAGATCATATTATTTATATAACTATGGCAGCACCATAATTTTGAATTATTTTTTATGTGACATTTTTTTTCCTACAATACTTTTTATTTTATTTACAACAATGATAAACATAAATATTTTCATTTATTTTATAAAAGTTATTCTATTTACTTTATGTTTTAATGATCTCCAAAACCAAATGCCTTTTATTGGCTCAACAATGGCCAGACAAATGCGTATTATAGGTGGTTATAAAACCTCAATAGCCGAACATCCTTACATGGTTAGTATACGTTACAAAAATCATTTCATTTGTGGCGGTACAATGATATCACAAAAATGTATGCTAACAGCGGCACACTGTTCAATATTGGAATCACCTGCTAATTGGGAGATTCATGCTGGAACGTCGTATATTAAAACAAAGGGACTTGTAAGAAATGTGCAAAAATGGATGGTGCCGTCAGAATTTAATTTTTTAACTGTAGACATGGATGTGGCTATAGTAGTAATGGATAAACCTTTATATTCCAGAAGTGTACGACCTATAGAAATTGACTATAGTCCTCTGAAAGATAATGAAGAAGTTATTGTGACTGGTTGGGGTCTTAAGAGTGAATATCCCTTGGCAAAGTTATCAAATGAACTACAAGCAGTTAGTGTTTCCTTAACATCTATTGGAAAATGTAAGGAAGCATATGAACCACATAGTAATATTACCCAGAATATGTTTTGTGCCACAGGCAGTTGGAGTAGTGATGCTTGCCAGGGTGATAGTGGTGGCCCTGCAATACGTAGGGGTAAACAAGTGGGTATAGTTTCCTGGGGTTATCGCTGTGGCTTACCAGAATATCCTGGTGTTTATACACGACTTAGTAGTCCCAGTGTAAGAAAATTTTTAAAATATTTAATAAAAAACTATTGTTGAAATAAATAATTTCCATTCAATAATTTTGTGATTAAATTTTAATTTATTATCCATTGCTTATATAGAGCAAAACTATAATATGTATGTAATTGCGTTAATGACTTTAATAATAAACTGCATGACATTTTTTTTCAAATACCAACAGATAGTTTTAGTTTAACGCTTGCATCTCATAGATGTAAGGGATCATGAATTACAAAAAAATAGCTATAATAGTTTCCACAATTGTAACATTACTGCCTGAAGCTAATTTACGACACTCCAGTGATCCTCGTATTGTTGGTGGTGTTGAAACTACCATTGGACAAGTACCCTATTTAATAAATCTGCGTCAAAATGGACAATTTATTTGTGGAGGTACTTTAATTACCAGTAAATGTGTTCTAACAGCAGCCCATTGTGTTTCTGGTACGCCCGCTTCTAGTTTAACTATTAATGCGGGGACTTCGAAACTTACAGATGCTGGAATACAGCGTCAAGTGCAAAAAACTTTTGTATCATCATTTTATTCACCCCTCACACTTGATATGGATGTGGCTATATTAAAGTTAGCAGAACCCTTAGCCGGTGCCAATATTGCTACCATACCACTTTGTTCTCAACGTCCCGGAAATAATGAATTTGTTCGTGTATCCGGTTGGGGTATAACAAGTGAAAACAGTCAATTACCTTCGAATCAAGTGCGTACGGTTAACGTAAGAGTAATTTCAAAAACAGACTGTTCAAGATCATATGCTGGCAAGGCATACATATCAACAACAATGTTTTGTGCTTCGGTACCTGGTGAAAGAGATTCTTGTTCTGGAGACTCTGGAGGTCCTGTAGTATATAACGGTCAAGTATGTGGTATAGTGTCTTGGGGATTTGGTTGTGGTCGAGAAGAGTTTCCCGGGGTATATACAAATGTGGCTAGTATGAGAGTAAGTGTTTTTGTAAAAGGTATCGTTATGCAAAATTGTATGTAATTTGAAATAAAATATTTTAGAACTAAATTTACTTTTTGATTTTTGAATATTAAACGAAAGAGATATCAATAGAGAAAATAAATGCTTTTTTTTGCTATTTAATAAAGCCACCTCTTTCATAAAATCCGCATTCCAATATAGACAATTTCGTGTAAACACGATTTGAAATCACTTACAGTTAGGGACAAAACTATTTGTACACCCCATGCATTTCGTATATCTTCAATAATT